>ML254072.1:101755-140911 GCA_005239495.1 Nicotiana undulata
TGGGGGGGGTGGAGAAAGACCCTTCTAGGAGTTGTGGTTTTCCTAATGTTACAAAATACGTAATATAATTATCTATATACGTACTTTGCTACTACGTCCGTGAGTTCATTTCTGGATGCCTGAGAATAAAGTTTACCACGTGAAACCCGCATTTTATTATTCAACTATGCCAAGTTACCATTTGAAAAGGAAAATAACTGAAAAGATATTATGAATTTTATCTACCGATCTCCCATGCAAGTTTTATTCATATCATGTGAAGAAGACCATTGTATAAGGCCAAACCAAGATTAATTTATGACGTTAATTCCAGCAAAATTGTATAAAAATATACAACAAAATGGTACTAGATGTAATCAGCCATTCCTCCTGGCAGGTATAGCAAATATACCTATCTTAATGCCAATTTCCTGAAACGCCCATGCCCTATTATTTGCATGACTCGGGATTTTCAGCCAGTTATACAAAACGAAGAGTCCCTGAGACCAGAATTTCCGACCTTCAAACTTACACGAGCAAAAGTCAACTTTTGTAGCTGAATAATATAGGAAATAGGGCTAGGTAAATTAAATCCACAAAACTGAACTATATTTCCTCCTCTACCCTAAGCTTTTCTACTCGGACTCTGTAACTCTTTTCCCATTGTGCCTTTAGTCTAAAGAACATATAGTGACACGAACCGGATGACACTTTGAAAATATAAAGAAAGAAATTGATTAAAGACTATCATAATTTTCTCTGTGATGATAAGGTGGCATGATACAAAGAAGCTGAGCAGCTACCCCACCACGGGATACCAACTTCATTAGTTACCATTCTTACAATTGACATATATTTCTCCTTTTTGACTGTTCTTCTATTTTCAATTCATCCTCCAGCAAGACCTGCACAAATGAATATAAGTTAGCATTCCCCTATATTTCTGGTAACGAGTAAACCTCAAAGGCCAAAATGCTTAGTCGACAACAGAAAAGGGCTAGGTTAAACAGGCAATATGTATTTGAAACAAAAATTAAAAGAAATATTGCATACCAATTGTCAGCGTCTAGTTCTAGGCTTGCAGCGAAACTCAGCTAAGAGTGCTATATGATCGGAGGACCACTCTGGAGAAGGAAGTGCTGTATCTTTTCTCAAGCTTTCCTCGTCCAAGAGCTCCAACAACGATTCAACAGTTAAAGAGTCCGCTGAAAGCACATAAGAAACCACCACACATATCAGACTAAACATAAAAATCTATAGATAGGTACATAAATTTATAATGTTAATAAAATTATGACTGCATGCAGAAAACATACAACGGAATAAAAGACAAAAATATAACACGTCTTAGACTGAATCATGCAACAATACCAGAATAGAATATATAATCATGAGTCCCAATAAAATCTCTAGTGCAGTTTGTAAACAACGGTTCATTGGTACTAGGATCCATCCTCCTCCGTTGCTGCTCTACTCCAAGAACAACAGGCATTCGAGCGAAGGATGAGTAAGCACTGACCTGTACAGAAATATACCAATATAAACAAAATGTTAGTTGTATGGTCAAGGAGCTTATTTAGTCTTCCCGCCAAGGGAGTCTAATACAAAAAATACATATTTTTTCCAGTCTGCTCTCTGGAAGAGTAGGGAACATGGGGAAGCAAACATATCTAGATTGAAATATAAGAGGGGAAATGGGAGCTTTCTAAAGTTACTGAAGTGATACCAATGGCAGCTGATGCATCAACTTTGTGGCTGGACGCAAAATGCCAAGAGGGTCCATTGCTAAATCTGGATGCATTGGATCAACTTTCCCCATTGCCAGAAGTGCATGAGGAGCACTGCATTGCCAAGAGCTTTTATCAGTAATTTTATTGTTCCAGCCTGCTTTCGCATAAAATGAGGAAGGAATGGAGGTACAACTCTTAACAATGCCGATAAGGGACATGGAATTTGAAATCAAGAAAAAACGGACCTTCCAGGGACTGAATTAAAATCACCACAGACTAGCATTGGAATGTCAGCACTAGCAGCAATTTTCTCTAGTCCTTTTAAAAGTGTGTGAACCTGAAATGTAAACAAACTGCCAATTACGTTTTTTACCCAGAAAAGACAGAGTAAACAATTCTATATCTTATCCGTAGTAGTAACCTGCCAAAGTTTAACATCCTTTAACTCTTGATGAACATTTACATGTGTGTTAGCCTGCATTCAGAAATGAAGGAACGTTTTCAGTACATGCTTGAACAGAAGAATATTATCACCTACATTTAAGTGGGGTCCAGAATAAGAGAATTTAAGAGATAAAATTTTGGCTGCTCCAACTTTCAAATAACATGCGAGTAATAAGCACCAAGCAAAAACTTGTAATGAAGATAATTTTTCTCCAGAACAATTGCAAGTTCACCACAGCATGGTAACTCCAATAAAAGAAATAATTTTCAAGGAAACTGACTTCCTTAGAAGAACAAAGATACAATGCCCTATAACTTTTTTTTTAATAATCGTGTTGTCTGGGCCAGCTTGCGTGCACCTCGATTAATTCCACAGGATACCTGACAACTCCCGGGTAACTTTGTCCACCAAGGCGTGGATAAATGGGAAGAAAGCACCTAGTGTGTTTGCCTCCGTTGGGATTTGAACTTGAAACCCCATGGTTCTCACTCACTTCATTGGCCACTAAACTAACACCCTTGGGTGCACACAATGCCCTATTATTTCTCCGGGCATCAGTGTAAGTTACCAATATGACAGCCGAAATAGTGTCATTTCCAAGGTACTTCGTCAATGGTACCACAATCACAGCAAACATCCATGCATCATGTATAGGGTAAAAATGGCAACACAAGTAAAAAACGCAGTTGGTACAACATGGCACTTTAACATAGAGCGCAGGCAGAGTATGATATGGGTTTGTCCCGCTGTCAGTTTATTGCAACATGGTCCATGCACACCAGGATTGTTTCATGAAATACTAATGGAAGAGTTCGCAAAAATGCTCAAAAGCCAAAACCGCCTATTGGCAGGGAAGAGATTTGACATTTAATAGCATCTTGCCATCAGTTACTAAAATAGGATTGATATCACTCCCACACAACACCCCAGCTGCAAAAAAATGGAAAATGGAAAAATATGTGTAAGAAGAGAGGAGAATTTCATTTTCAACCGTGGTCCATGCACACCAGGATTGTTTCATGAAATACTAATGGAAGAGTTCGCAAAAATGCTCAAAAGCCAAAACCGCCTATTGGCAGGGAAGAGATTTGACATTTAATAGCATCTTGCCATCAGTTACTAAAATAGGATTGATATCACTCCCACACAACACCCCAGCTGCAAAAAAATGGAAAATGGAAAAATATGTGTAAGAAGAGAGGAGAATTTCATTTTCAACCGTGGTCTGA
The DNA here is from genome assembly GCA_005239495.1 of Nicotiana undulata. Lineage (NCBI taxonomy): Eukaryota > Viridiplantae > Streptophyta > Magnoliopsida > Solanales > Solanaceae > Nicotiana > Nicotiana undulata. Next base: position 105,139 of record ML254072.1, read on the forward strand.
AACAGAGAGAGGAGTGAACTTCTAAGCAAGCTATGAGCAGGAGCTAGCAGGTCTTTCTTAGGTTGCTCCTAAAGTTTTTGTTGAAGATTATTCTTTCTTTTCATTGTTTGAAAGATCATTCTTTCTTAATTTGCATATTTCCAAATCTGTTGTACTTCTCCAATTTCTTTGAGGCTAACGGCATAAAAAAATTAAGAATAAACAAGCTAGCAAGGTAGAGGCCAATTGATTAAATTTTGTTAAAGAGTTAATAAGGAAGAACATATACTGGGAAAGAAAACGCAAGTAAAGAATAATTGGGACAAGTAATGAGTGTGTAATAAACACTGATTCGCACAAAAAAATCCTGTTAAACAATCCTATTTTCTTGCTAGAGTGATGATATTCCTTCTTTTCCCAATAACATTAATTGTTTGAAGATGGATGATGCTTTCCTAACTTGCATATTTCCAAAACTGTTGTACTTCTCCAGTTTCCTTGAGGCTAACGTCATACACAAATTAAGAATAAACAAGCTACCAAGGTAGAGACCTATTAATTAAATTTTGTTAGAGAGCTAATGAGGAAGAACATATATTGGGAATGAAAACGTAGTAAAGAATAATTGGGACAAGTAACGAGTGTAATAAACACCAATTCGCACAAAAAAATCCTGTCAAACAATCCTATTTTCTTGCTAGAGTGATTTTACTACATATGGAAAGAGAACTGCTCCACGCATCACAACTGAGTCACAGAGCTGTCTTACTATCCCCCTCAATGATTATTCTAGATATTGTGTTTCAACTACACTTCATTTCAAAGATCAATATTCTTCTTTAAGTTCAGAAACCGGGATTCTTTTAAATAGGACAAACTGATATCACTTTGGAAATCTTAAAAGCGATATGAACATGTACTCCAGAGGACACAAATCTAAAATAGCTGAAGGGACTTCGACTCTGTCAGCCAAGACCTATAATGAATATGCATATCAACCAAAAACATAAAATGACGCCGAAGGCAGCAACAGGACATGCCATAATGCAAAATGGTGCTTCAGTCGAAAAGAAAACGTGACATGTTCAGCACATCATAAAAATTAAAATGTGAAACCCTCTGCAGACCATGATCATTTAAAGTGCAACCTTCTGTAGATCATAAACATTCTTTAACATAAAAACCTACACCAAGGCAAATACAAACACTAGGAAAACTACCTTCATTTATAGGACTTGTTCCCATTACAGACCCTATCCATAATATTTCCGGGCCAGATGCAAAAATCTCCAATTTAGAAATCGATTTTGATAATTTCATTAGTCTTTTATGGAAATTCCGCGTCCGTACCTAGCTACTGATTCATCAGTGCAGTTTCTTTAAGCTAATACAGATGACACAGTAAGAAGCTCTTGACAGTAAGATAATTGAATAATACAACAAAAATGATACAGATGATAGAAGTCAATTACAGAAATGTCAAAAGCACAGCAACTTGAAATAAAAGACAAACTGTTGTCACGCGACATTGTAACAGGCTGTGAGTTTATTCCACAGATAACAGCACAGAACAGAACACAGAATTTTAACACTAAAGGGAAAAGCGAAACGAGCACCAGTTCCTTACCACACAAACAAGTTGGCGCTTCCCAGGGTTGTCAATCCCCTGGTTATTGAACTTTGCTTCCAGAACCACAATAAGTGCAACGTTATCCTGTCAAGCACACACTAGTGAGATATAAGCCCAGTTCCGAAATGAATTTCTTCATAAACAATAAGGAACCACTTGACAAATTCGGCAAGATACCTTAACCAAACGACTTAGTGCGGTCTTCTTTTGGGCACTAGGAACTAAGGCTTCAGTCAAAGATTGAGCAGCTTTATTGAACTCAACCTGCAACAAGAGCATAAGAAGATTTCTTGTTACAATATTAATTCACGAATCATGTTATAAGAACTAAAGCCCACCACAGGAACACAACTGCCGTACCTCATATTTTTTAACATGTGCAAATCTATCTCGGCGGAAAAATGTGGCACAACCATCAATGGTATTGATATTTCCACCAAACACCTGCATATAGAAAGAGTGCGTCATTTAAAAATCAAAAACTGTCAGATACAAACACCTACTAAGCACCGCGAACCTCAGCTGTTTTCCTTTTGAACAGAGCTTGATAACCATGTTTGTCCAGCTCAGGAGCGAAGAATTCCTCAAAGTGATCACTCTGAACCTGAAAATGGAAACATACAGCATTCAGATACAGGTATTTATAAGTCCAACGGCAGTTCACAACACTCATTTAACATGACAATTATATTGGAAGACATCTAGGTGTGAAAAAAAAACAAATCCTTTAAGAAAAAAAAAATATGCATGCATCAAATTCAGGATGAAAATATATTTATTTGACCTAAGAGCATATTTCAGGATAAAGGAAATTCAGTAACGCAGTTTTAATGAAGTGCTGTGCCAGTGTAACCCTTTTGAGGAATTGCAAAGAAGCTATTATACACTCTAAAAAGGTCTATCTCCTCTAAATCACTATATAGCAGCACGAAGCTACCCTCCAGAAGAACATGAAAAGTTTCTCACACCTCCTGGTCTATCATAGCCAAATCTATCCAGAAGTACAAGATCCAAGTAGATCAATCAAGTAATTACATATTATAATTAATCTGATGTTATAGCTACCTCTTGAAGGCAAACAATGTCAGCACGATAGCCAACTATTTCACGCAATAGATTTTGTCTCCGATAAGTCCAAGTAAGAGCCCAAGAGGGACAATAACTGTACAATTCATTTGTTGCATATGCATCAGACAGAATGTTGTATGAAAGCACAGTAAAAGTTCCTGAAGATGATAAACGACTATCTAAGTCCAGATGCACTGGTATATCAACCCCATTAGCTGAAATCAAGCGACGTGGAGTAGGAGATGGAGCTGGAATCACTCGAGACGTTAACACGGTACTAGCATGTCCAACAGGTAATTTGGTTTCTGCATCGATGACAGCACATTCAAATTTAAGGACGTGACCAATATCATCTGCAGATGGTGTGTAAGTTTTAGAGCGTCCAACTTCAAACCAAGTTTCGCCACCATTTCTTTGAGCTACAGCTGCAGGATATAATGGTGCCGTTCCATTTGTCAAGCTACCGCTTGATTGCGAAGAAGTCAAGCTCATATTAACACCAGATCCTGTACTATTGAATCGCCCAAATAATTCTTCCTCCTCATTTCCGTTTTCATTCACAGCACTAGCAGCACGTTCATGCAGAACACGATGATGCTGCCATGCATCTGAGAAACATTTCGGCGAGCAATGATAACTCTTGGCAACGGGGATTTTGGCCTTCACACATCCTAGGCATTGCAATGTAGCTTGCTCAGATGGGTGGACGCTGCAGATGGCTACTTTTTTATCACTTTGTATGCGGTACCTGCAGAAGAAGTCATATATCAAACAAGTAAAGGATAAAGAGTTCAATAGATATTGTTTTTCTTGGCAGCAGTTCAATGACATCTTTTTAGTGGAGAGAAGTGTCATTTTAAGTTAATGAGCCAAACAGCAGGTGCCAGCAGTATTATTCCACGGTATCAACCATAAAAGGCTAAATGTTTTAGCAAACACCAGGTAGCAATCTAGTAACCACGTGAGTTTGATTGCTAAGCTGTTCTCAGTGCCCACATGTTTGATTGTTTAGCTGTTTTGGGATTTTCTTTTCGCAAACAACCTACTGGAAAGGAAATTATTCATCTTTCTAAGAGATTTTAAAAGCATACATATCTCCATATTAAATACAGATTACGTAATATAAGATCTCGAAGGATAGAAGTCTCGACGAAGACACTACTGGGTTGATACATTAAGAAGTCAACACTGAAAATTATAAGTGACAACATATATTTGTAAACGACATCTGATTTTTCATTGAATATTTTCCAAACAAAAGTGAGTCATTTGTCCTCATTTTCCTTTTATGTATCCGCTTCTGCAGCGCCGTCAGTGGCGCCAAGGTTTGCTAGGGTTTTAAGCGTAAACACTGCAGTGTTGTCAAAGGCGCGCTTAAAGCGTGCATAAGCATGAAGCGAGGCTCAAGACATGTTGAGCACTCCCTCGCTTAGTGGACACTTCCGTGTCGTCATCAGGGTTCTAAGGTATACTTCCTTGCCAATGAGCATAATCTCGAGAAGGCGAGACAAAACAATTGATATTTCACTTTCTTGTAATTTTTTTCAGTTTCTTTGTCCATATATTTATGCTTATTACTATTAGTCTTGGACTACACATACATATTTGTACTTTTTATCCCTCGCATCTTTTCACTAAAGCCCGTGCTTTATTTGTGCTTAACGCCCTAATGGACTTTAGAGCTTATTTGAGCTTTGCGCCTTTGATAACACTCTAGACGCACTTAAGTAAAGAAAGGCACATTAAAAAACAAAAAATATATCACATATATGTAACATAGAAAAAAATAATATAAAAACAAAAAATAGTAATATAGACAAAATAATTGGAAAAATTGCAATTAAGTGAAATACATGGGGAAAAAACTCCATTTCAGTTTAAAACAATTAAAAGTCTGATTCAGATGCAAACAATGAATTCTAAATTTTTAATTAAAATTTTGCAACTTTTCTTATACTAAATCCTATTTTTCTATTCCTAATTATTAACATACACATCCATAATATTTCCATATTAATTAGCAGTCCATAGTTTTGCCAACTGTATTAATTGTTTAGTTCCACTTTTTTCAAGACAGTTCTCAGGCGACATGGCGCACACCTTAGTGCCTTTGTACCTGCATTAAAGCACCGCCTACGCAAAGTGAAGCACACAGCTTGGCTACAGCTAGCTTCAAACTCTAGTGTTCTTCCAGCAAGTCAAAACCGATCTGTTTATTGTCGTCATACTTGTGTGCATTATTAGTGTAAATGATTTAACACGTCAACAAAAAGATGGAAACCAACAAGCTCCAAAGCACTAAGCCCGCATAAGAAACCTTTTTTAATAAATGCACCTATGGAAATTGCGCAAAAACGGAGATGAAAACTTACTTTTATGTCAACGTAAGGAATGAAACAAAATAATTCTCCAAAGTTTAAATAAAGTAAGACGAATGAGCAACATCTCGAACATTCTACAGTTTCGAAACTCCAAGGGCCAAAACTTAAAAATGGTGCACAGTATATGTTTTATCTGTTAATATTAAAAGTATTTTTTATTGATATTTTTCTCCAACCACTGAAATTCAATAACTTCAACAAAGTTATGCAATTCCAGTTTCAAGATTTATGGTGCCATTGCATCCTAAATCTTTTGTATCTAATGCTTCCACAAGCAATGCTCAAAGTTTTTTACGCGGCAACATGTCTTCAACGATTATAAACATAAATCACCTGATTTATGACAAGTCTCTATTAAAGCCAAAAAATAAAAATTTTAATAAAAGTTTCTTTCACTAATGAGATATAAGATACAGATGCTATCAAAATCGGCAAGTAAAAGCTCTCATTACTATAATGCTATTGTATTGTGAAAAGTTATGGAAATAGACGGTTCGAATTTCTTTTGATATGATATAGCCGCTAAACGCTCTATAAAATCTAGATCTGAAATTGAGAAATCATTATCTTCACTTAAATATGTTTCGATATAACATTCAAACTTGGAAGCACGATCTTTACCCGGCTTAACCGCTAAAAACCCCACTGCGCAAGGAACATAAACGTCTGGAGAGCAGCCTCTATAGAGGCAACAATGACCAGGCTCCTTTTTGTTTTCTTAATCGCTTTCAGTGCTGGTATATCATCAACACAATGACTCTTCTTACCATAGCTTCTTAAAAAGGTTACTTTTTTCTTTTTCTTTTTTTATCGAGAACTCTTCGAGGGCCAGCTGGAACGTAGTTCTTTTTGTTATTCTTTTTTGGGTGTGTGATAAAAAAAATGTTACATATACGTCTTGCATGTTTAGTTCTTTAGATCGTAAGAACCTATTTGGGAACTTGACACTAGGATTAGACATAGCCAATCCTACTTTTCTAGTTTGTTTATTTTAGGTCTAGTTCTATTTAACCTTTGTTGTGCAAAAATAGGATGTAATCATGATTTCATTTCACCTTATGTGGCAGATTAACTCATCTGACTAGATTATTGTAATAAATGGCAAATATGATACTTAAGTATATAACCTAATATGTATAAAGTACCATAAAAGAGGCTCTTTTGCCTAAGATCAAGTATTCACTCGCTGAATTTGGATTCAGGAATTACACAAGCATGTAATAAAACACATAGAGAAGTTCCACAATTGGAAAAGTCATTAGAGAGAATAAAAATCTACAGTTCCTCTAAAGGACATGATAATGTTATGTCATCCACACTAGCAACGCATGCAAGTTTGTTGACTAGTGAAACACATGGAAATCTTCCAATCCTATTTCAGTGCATGCATAGTACCATAAAAGGGAAATTCCAGTTATATTGTTCATCATATTTCATCTAAGAAAAGGATCACATCATCCAAATTTTTCTCTATTTTCTTTTACAATTGTGGTACGGATAGTTTGCATGCACCTAACAAACAGCTAAAGTGAGGATCACGTCATCCAAACAAACGATGTAAAGCGCACTTAGGCCCTGAAGCTCAGGTTGTCAGCTTCGCCTCGCTTACCGGTGCTTTAGTGTAAGCATCAACGTGCTAAGGGGTTTGCATTTTCACCGATTGGCTCTTATCTTTAAAAGCAACAGCACTAGGCAATAGATATAGTTGAAACTGACACATGAGTTGTTAAGAAAAAATCATGACTGAACTGTTAATTATTAGCAATAAGAAATTAGAAATTTAATATAAGAAAATTAGCCACAAGCCTCTAAAGCCTACAATTATATCTTCTCATTTAAATCAGAAATTTAAAATGGTACTTCAACTTGATTGACATAATTTCAACTGCATATATATAGCTTGGTTATAGATTTTACATTCTTTTGTGCAGATAATAAGTTTTTGTGCTTATCGTTAAATTTCTTTTTTTGTTGTGTGTATTTCTTTTCTTTATTGCGCTTTACTTCGCCAAAACCCACGCTTTAATTGCGCTTAAAACCCTTTTATGCTCTTAACTTTTAACTAGTTTGGCTCCTATACTAGATTGTGGAAGTAGTTGCACCTCACACTCTAGAATAATATCAGACTCCATGATAATATTATTGTGGCAATCAAAATTGTAGAAGTGAAATCAAGCCTTAACACATTTCCAATAATACTCTGGTATGGATTTTTGAACGATTACTTTAGGATTGGATTGGGGGAAGGAAAGGCAGAGTTTACAATACGCTTTTTTCAAAATGGTGGTGTCCAAAACAACTTGCGCATGTGTCGACTATCTTACCAGTTATCTGCTACCCTCCCCCCACATGCATAGGTGTCAGGTAACCTTGCCCACAAACGCTTAGGTAAATGGGAAGAAATCACCTAGCTTTTTTTTGTCTCTGTATGGATTTGACAGAGGCACAGAGCTTCGGATACATATCTGGTTGTAATCCTATTTCTTGAACGACAGGGGATAAGGAGCTTATCACAAAATATCAATGGAGATACTGCTCTGCCAGAGCTTATAACATTCACCTACTAGTTCAAACTGAAAATCCAATCATAGTAAAGCCACTCTATTGTAAGTAGACTCGCGGTCTTATGTGATACAAGAAGAAATGTATAAATTCGGCTACTTTATATTCCTTTTCTCCAATTTCTATAAACAAAAGTAAACTATATCATAGTATATTTCCTAATCTAATTTATATTTCCAACATTAAAAAGATATGCTTGAATAACAGCCTATTTATGAGGAATTAAAGAAGAAAAATAAGGCAATAACCAACATATCCTTCATTTTCAAAAAAATAATAATAATAACCAGCATATCCTTGTAAAAATTAGAAGGAACAACCGTGAAAATATTTTCATTTATGAGGCCACAACAAAGTTCAAGACCAGAAAGTTCTTTATCCGTAAGAGAAAAAAAAGGTTCGGCTCTCCAATTTCCATGATGACCCTTACACACAAAACTTACTTAAATGTTTGCAAAAGATAGGATATGATAGATTAATTCCAAAAAAAAATTAATCTTTAAAGATCAACCCCTACATTATACTCATTCCTCTGGTAGAACAGCAAAAATCGCAATATCTCAGTTACAAATGTTCTATTCTATCCACATGACCAAAAGGATAAAACTTGGACTAGCCACAAACTACTAGTTTTCCTCAATAATATTCAACATATATATCCAAGAAAATCCAATCCCTAGTCCTTAAATAATAACAGACATGGTGAAAACAAAATATAAACAGCAGAGAGGTAAAACCAAACAAAAAAAGGAACTGACCACTTATATCTCAAAAAACAGCCGTGAAGAGGAGCAGATTCAGGGATATCATCAGAAAGGAGTGAGGTGGCATCAGTGGGACGGCGCAACAAAACATAAGGCGTAAGTTCACAGCCTACTATTGGAATGTCAGAGGGGAGATGCACCCGCACCACACTCAGCATTCTTCTCCACCTTCTTCACAAATGGTAATTAAATAATTAAACCAATCTTCTTCTCTTTCTCTCAACGCTACTGCTGCGACTTCTTCTACTACTACCTTTAATAGTAGTGGGCGGACATGCGGCCGATCCGCCATCACCTGACTTCTGCACCAATCGCCAGCCTTTCTTCTCCCTCAATATCCCCAACTAAAAGAATTTACACCCAAAAAAAAACTAGAAAATTAAACAAAAAAATCAGAGAGATCTTCAATGAAAATGAAAATGAGGGGAAACTTTGTAGGGTTAGAGAGAAATTGATAAATTGAACGGTGAAAGGGAAAAGAAGAGTTTAGAGAGAGGGTGGAATGGGGGAATCGGTTGATTGGATGTGATTTTAGGGTTTTACAAACAGATGAAAGCAGAGAGAGAGAGAAGGGGGGAAATGGGGGAAGACAATCGTGTCTAAGATTTCTAAATTCAATATAGGGGAAGAGCCGAAGAGGTATTTATATTTTTAAATTTTTATTACCACCACTTAAATTTCTTGAAAGCTCCTATTTCACTTTTGTTCAAGTTCTCATAGGATTATTAATTACTAGTTTAAGGTATGCGTTTTGAGCTAATTCTATTTTAATAAGTATAAACTCTTACAAAATTATTTAAATATTGTTAAGTTATGTATACTTGTCACACCTCCTTTTTACCCGAAAGAGAAATAAGGGAGATTTTTCAATTTAAGTGACATTATTCAAAATTTGGATTATTTATTTAATTTTTTCAGAGTCGCCACTCGGAATTATTTATTTACGGTGTCGAGTCACCATTTATTTTAAAATCCCAAATCGAGTAAATTTTGACTCCGTTAAAAGTCTGTGAACCAGAAGACCGGGCAAGGAATTATGTTAACCCACGAGAAGGTGTTAGGCACTCCCAAATTCCGTGGTTCTAGCACGGTCAGTTAATGATTTATACTCTGCTTAAATTGTTTAATTACTTATTTTAAGACCTATGTACATTTTACCTTTTACTGCTTCTAATTACTCGATTATTAGTATTTAAAGAATTATATTAAGACGAGTTAAGCATATGTATACTCGTTTAGTTTAATATGTCAAAAATCATGTCACCTGTACGTGTACACAACTCACGACATTTGGTTTATTTAATAAAAATAGTCAAGGTCGCGCGAACGCGTACCTTGGATTTATTTGAAATCGGGATCACGTCACGCGAACATGTACGCAATCACGATAGTAGTTTCAAATCCGCGCCTAAAAGCATTTCTGCGAGTGTTCGTTTTCAAATTTTATTTGTGTCACGCGAACATGTACACAATCAAAAATATTTGTTACTAATAAGATTATTTCATTCAAAGTTACGCGGATGATCACGCTCAACTATATCTTCTAAAAAGACTAAGCGGGTGTTGCAAATATAATCTGAGCATTTAGCCCAGAGTCGAATCCCACAGGAAATTAACCTATCAATTGTTGTTGTTAGAGTACTAGATTCTCAATAATCAACTTTCCCAAAAGTTATGAATATTACTTTCTGGTATTTTTACTACTACATCTGAACGAAAATAATAAAACTAAAGATTAACTACTACTTAGGTGTAAACAAATGCGATAAAGGTCTAAGGTTATGGTTTTCCCTGTTGATGGAATCACTTCTTGTATATTTCCTATAGTTTTGGCTTAGTTATTTCTATCGTCCATGAACACTCCAGCTACCATAAATCTCTCTCAAGTAATTATGATAATCTACTAGACGCACTCTCTCAAGTTACGCTAGCTAAATTGCATTACAGTTCACTTTAGATTGCACCCAAGGTATCGTTATCTCTAATACAACTTTTAAACCCTCAGTTATGGATCTCTCATATACTCCGGGAGTGATGTTGTTCAACAATTACCTAAATATTCACTCTCTCTCAAGTAGATACATACTAAATAGGAACATCTAATTGAGGGCCCTTCAATCAACTACAACAAGAACGTAGTTGAACAAATAAAAATTGTAAACCAAGCAAAACTATATTAATATCACAATAAGTTCATCCTCAACGGGTTCCACCAAAACCTTAGATTAAAAAAGTTAGCTACTCATATTGTATTGCAAACAACAAAAGAAATCATGATCAATGGTAAAATCACAAGGAAGGAGGATGAGAATTGATGCCTGATTGCCCTCCTTGCCTCTTGCCTTTGCTCTTCTTGAATTAGTCTCTAAAACCTTGATTCCCCACTCCTTTGGGCGAGTTGAACCTTATATTGGTTAAGTGGATTGGTCCCAAACTTTCAAAATTTCCCTTCTGAAATAATTATTTCGCCTGGACTAGCGCGGGCGCGCTATACTAGCGCTAATACCCGCGCTAATGGGGTTTCCGTTTGTCTGGGTTCACTGGACTAGCGCGGGCGCGCTACACTCGCGCTAATGCCCGTGCTAATGGACTTTCATTCTGTCCCAAAGCGTTTTCCTCATTTGATTCACCCATCAAATATCCCACGGGGCTTTTCTTCTTCAATTTCGCTCAAACCACCATCCCAAGTCCTCAATAGTGCATTTAGCTATTGTGAAACACAAAATCACAATTAGAGCCAATTTATCATCATTTAATAATCTTAAGATAGTGAAGCATCATTAAGTTAGAGCATAAACATATACTAAAATCATTTCTAGTCCTCGGGCAATCCACTATATCCTACAAGGGTTCTTTCATCAAGCAATTCCCTACGGTATCACACCACGAACATTTTACAAGTATTGTACCTATCCGTGTAACATCTATGCCTCAAGCAGCGACTCTCACATGCCATGCCATACTCTTACTTCCTCAAAGTACTATACACAGAGGTCAGGACTTACCTTTCCGTCATGAATCACATGCCATCATATCACACAATCGAGAGTAGTTCCACAAGAGTAATATTAAGAACAAGTAGGAACTTAAAGTATAAAGAATTCACTCGCTCTCGGAAAGAACATTCATATGCCACAAAAGATACACCATAGGCTTGCCCGTAGTGTAATACTCTACTAATCGAGTGCATTCAGTATAAGATCAATTAGGTCTTCATCTGGTTGTAGTGTAGGCTAAGGGACGGGTAGGATATCTTTAGATATAGTGACTAACCTCCCTAAGCACTTTTAATACAACTACTGTAGCTTTCAGCCCATTCTTATGTTTGGCCAGAATTTCCACCACTCTCTTTAGTTTACCCCCAAAATTTCATTAGGTGCATTTTTTCTTCAACTCACCACCCATCAAGGACTATATTTATTCCTTGTCCTTCTCTCTTCCTATATAATTTTTTTTCAAGTTGTGTTCATTCTTTTATGCTTCGCACCATTCTTCCTATTTCGCTGATTCCACTCAAAAACTAGACCACCACCCCACACTTAGACTTTTACATGTTATCTACAATTCAAGTGCTTATAGGAGGTATAGGGTTCAAATAGTCAGGCTATTCAAATAATTGGGTATGGTTTGTAATGTGGTTGCCAACAAAACATGCTTATAAGCTCAAAGGGGTTAACTATGGTGAATTGCAATCAGATGGATACATATTTATGTCTGGCTTAACAAAGAAATGCCTATATCACTTCTAGACTGAACAAACTACTATTTCGCTTTGCACACACACGGGGCAAGTTCTAGGTATCAAATGCAGACATAGAATACAATGCAAAATACCTTACACACACATGGCACATAATTCACTCCAAATTGGTTCATCAAGACACTCCATTCAACATTCAAGTCCGTTACAACATGCAAAATTAAGGCATTCTACAAGAGTCAACCAATGAGCCTCAGCGTCACACTCTAGGTTCTTTGGTGTTCGGGTGTAACACACTAAGGGATGCATCTCTTTGCCCAAAAGAAACCTAACAGCTAAACAAAAACAAAAATAAAAAGAAAACTAACTATACTTGGTTCAAGCTAAACCCTTGGAAAAGAACCGTGGTCAAAAGAAAAACCAAGGGGGGGGGGGGGGGCNTATTTTATTTGGACTAACTTCCCTCAAGAAACTGCCTAAGAAGTCCGTCATTAGGAAGAGTCCACTACATTTTCTGGTTTTTTTTTGTGATCGACTTAGGCCCTCAAGAACCCCGTCGAAGGGATCCGTCGTCGAGCCAAGACGACTTAATGGATTATACACTATGTACAGCACAACCAAAACAAAAACAACCTTAAACAAAACTAACAAAAAGAAAACATGAAAAGCAACTACAATTATACAAAGTTAAATGAAAATTAAAGCAAACAAATAACAAGTGTACAACATACAACAAACAGGGAATCCTCCCCCCACCCGACACTTATAATGAGGACATGTCCTCATGGCCAATAAAAATATAGAGTAAGGTAAGGTGACTTCCCTAACAATTCAATCTTGGTCGGAGACAGTTCCTGGGTCCACGTTGCAAGCACGACCCAGGACGCGTAGCCAGCCCATAATCTTCTTTTCTGATTTTTCTGATGGGTAGCCATTTCATCAACTCTGGTCCCCGGTTCAGTCACTGAGGTCCTCAAACCGGCCACGTCGTGCTTCAAGTGATCCAAACGTTGTCCTCGACTGGCCCTACGGGCCACCAACATCCGTAGCCTGCGCCTAAATGGGCTGCTCCACCTCCATGTGCTCAGTATCCTCCTCTCCATGTTGAGGCTCCCCCTCCGCTTCATCTTCATCAGAGTCATGCCCTTCCAATTCCTCATCCGCCACCACTGCTTTCTTTCCCGTAATAACTCTTTCAGCTTTGAAGGGATGCACTGTTGTCACCCAGCCATCTACAGCAAAGTCGCCTGGCACCCCAGCCGCAACGCACAATCGAGTAACGAGAGATGGGTAGAAGAACCCGTACCTTTGGACCTTGTTGCGGACAAACATCTCCTCGTGAATGACCCGGGGCACATCGAATGGTGCATTTATCATGAAGCACCAAATCAAACACCCTCGAGGAATGTTCACCTCTGAGGTGTTTTTGGATGGCAAGAGTCGGTTGTTGATTAGGTACAACCAACATTTGGCCTCAAACTTGAAGGCCGAGTAGTGGAATTTGTTCCCATATTTGTACCACTTCAATGCGACGCCCGGTTGACAGATGGTCGGGGTGAACCTATCCCAGGTAGACTAGTTTTTGCCATTGGCCTGGTAGGCATCCACATACTCATCCGCTAGTGGAGGTAGCCTGTACATTGTCCGAATGTTCTCCACTGAGGCATTGACCTGCCTACTCCGCACATTTACCACATAGTTTTTGTGCTCCGGAGCGTTGGCATAAAATTCCCGGACAATCACAGCATTGGCCTCATCGGGCTCCTCAAAGAAAACATCCAGACAACGCTGCATTAACACCTCATACATTCTAGGACAATTCATCCTGATGGCGTCAGAATCCATGGCCTGCTCAGGTACAACTAACTTATCTTCTTTTTCAGCGAACCTGCCCTTAGCCTTTGCTGAGACAAACTTGTGGCTATTGTAAGGCCTAGAGTCAACTGATTTTCGTGGCCTTCCGGTGGGGGCACGCGCTGGTTAGCTCGAGGAGGAGCCGGTGGCTTGACGCTTGCGTGGAGGCATTGTACCTGCAGTAAGCATAATATTAGCTCAGTACAACATGGTGACCCAATTGTGGTTACTCAGACTTCACCACATAATTGGTCACATTAACTCCCTCCAATGGGGCATTTCTACAAACATGTGGTGGGCATTAAACACTCAAAACCCAAATTACTCAATATTGGATATGAAGCACCACCACAATAACCCAAACATAATCACAATAACCCATACTCTACATATCATCAGTTGCCATCACAAATCAACTACTACCAAGTATTTCTACCAAATAAGAAGAAGCTACAAAATATTATTTTTTTGTACAAAGGGAAAAGGAAAAAAAACAAAGTTACAAAATTAAAAGAAAATTAGTGGGGGAGATACATACATGTAGAGTTGAACGAGGGAGATGGAGTTATGGGGGTTGAATAAGACTTGGGCTTGGGATAGCTTGAGGTGTGGGAGGGGTAATAAAAAAAATTGCAGAGATTTGCTTGAGTTGGGGAAGAAGATGAAGAGGAATAGAAGAAGAAGGGGAAGGGTTTATAGGGGGCTGTGTTCTATCGTGAGAGGGAGATTGGGGATAGTGGGAGGGGTTGGGTTGGATAGAGGGGGGAGGGGGGGGGGGGGGAAAGTGAATTGAGTGGTTGGGAATAATTTAAAAAAGAAAAAAGAAAAATGGAAAAATAAAAAATAATTGAAAACTTACCTGTGTCGAGACGGACTAGCACGACCTTAGCGCTAGTGTAGCGCGGGTGCGCTAGTCCAGGGATCGTGAGGCCGAAGAAAACTCAATTAGCGCGACCATTAGCGCGGTCGCTCTAGTCCAGGCATCAGCCAACCTTGTTCTTTTCGTTCTTATTTCTTAGGGTCTTGTGTACACCCCTTTTCTCGCACACCTGCATATGTTAGTACTTACACTATAAACACTATATGTATTGAGTTGTCTCCCAACCAGCGCCTTAGTTAATGTCGTGGCACGAAAATTACAACAATTCCATGGGTTGCCTCCCATGAAGCGCCTTATTTAACATCGTGACACGACGCAGACTGAGCGCATTTAAGGTTTGCTCGACCTCTAGGGTTCAAAAAGATGCACCACAGACAACTCCTTGGTTTCGTCCATCCCCACATACAATTTTAATCTCTGTCCATTAACCTTGAAGGCGTTGGACCCATCTTCAGTAGCAATCTCCACAACACCCGAGGGAAACACTTCGACCACTCTGAATGGTCCAGACCATCGGGACTTGAGCTTACCCAGAAATAATCTCAATCTTGAATTATAGAGCAGTACCTTATCTTCGGGCTTGAAGTTGCGTTCCACAATGTTCTTGTCGTGTAACCTTTTCATTCTTTCTTTATATAGCCTTGTGCTTTCAAATGCTTGATACCTGAATTCTTCCAACTCATGCAGCTCCGTGACTCGACTTGCACTCGCAGCATCAAGATCCATGTTCAACTGTTTCAGTGCCCACCAAGCTCGATGTTCCAGCTCTACAGGCAGGTGACAGGACTTTCCAAACACCAATTGTACGGAGACATACCAATTTGGAATTTTAAATGTAGTTCTATAGGCCCAGAGTACGTCATCAAGCTTTTTCGCCCAATCAATTCTTGTGGCGTTTACTGTTTTGGTCAGCGCACTCTTGATTTCACGGTTTGACACCTCAGCTTGCCCACTCGTCTGAGGGTGATAAGGGGTTGCTACCTTGTGGCGCACATCATACTTGGTTAGTAGCTTTTCGAAGACATGGTTGCAGAAGTGTGTGCCTCCGTCACTGATAATGGCCCTTGGAATCCCAAAATGGGTGAATATGTTTTTCTTCAAGAACCCCACCATCACTCTTGCATCATTGGTAGGGAATGATGCAGCTTCCACCCATTTGGACATGTAGTCTACAGCAACAAATATGTACTTATTTCCATAGGAGCTAACAAAGGGACCCATGAAGTCAATCCCCCAAACATCAAACACCTCCACTTCTTGTATCGAGTTCATGGGCATCTCATGACGATGGTATATGTCCCCCGTCCGTTGACACTCATTACAGCCTTTCACCCATTGGTGAGCATCTTTGAACATAGTTGTCCAGTAGAAACCGGCCTTTAACACCTTAGTTGCTGTTCGAACTCCTCCAAAATGTCCTCCATACGTTGATGAGTGACAAGTCTGCAAAACAGAAAATTACTCTATCTCGGGGACACACCTTTGGATCATGTTATCAATACAAATTCTAAACAAGTGAGGTTCATCCCAATAGTAATTGCGGCAATCACGATAAAACCTTTTCTTTTGGACAGATGAGAGTTCATAAGGTTCAATACCACTTGCCAGGTAGTTTGCAATATCTGCATACCATGGCACATCCTCCATGCCCGTGGCGAGTAGCTGCTCGTCTGGAAAGGTTTCCAGAATATCCTCTGCTTCTACTTCATTCTCAGCACCTTCAAGTCGTGACATGTGGTCAACGACTTGGTTCTCCGTGCCCTTGCGGTCACGAATCTCTAAATCAAACTCTTGTTGCAGCAGCACCCAATGAATTAGGCGCGACTTGGATTCTTTCTTCTCAATCAAGTATCTGATGGCTGCATGATCAGTGTACACAATCACCTTCGACCCGATCAAGTATGATCTGAACTTGTCAAAGGCGAACATTACCGCCAACATCTCTTTCTCGGTCACCATGTAGTTCAGCTGAACTCCACTCAATGTCCTACTTGCGTAGTAGATTGGGTGCATTATTTTATCTTTTTGCTATCCTAACACGGCTCCCACTGCGTAGTCACTGGCATCGCACATGAGCTCAAACGGTTTCTCCCAGTCGGGGGCAACAATTATCGGGGCCGTGACTAGCCGCTTTTTCAGCTCATCAAAAGCCACCCTGCAATCATTATAAACACAAAGGGATTATCTTTTTCAAGCAACTTACATAGAGGGTTGGCTATCTTGGAGAAATCTTTGATGAATCGCCGGTAGAATCTGGCATGCCCAAGGAAGCTATGTATAGCTTTGACCGATGTGGGCGGTGGAAGCTTTTCAATCACATCTATTTTAGTGCGGTCCACCTCAATTCCCTTGCTCGACACCAAGTGCCCCAAGACAATCCCTTCTTGTACCATGAAATGGCATTTCTCCCAGTTAAGCATGAGGTTCGTCTCAATGCACCTCTTTAACACACGAGTCAGATTTTCTAGGCACTCATCAAATGAATTCCCACTACTGAGAAATCATCCATGAATACCTCCATGATATCTTCGACCATGTTAGTGAATATGGCTATCATGCACCTTTGAAATGTGGCAGGTGCATTGTAGAGGCCGAATGACATCCGCCTGAAGGCAAATATCCCAGAGGGACATGTGAAGGAGGTTTTTTCCCTGTCTTCTGGGGCGATTGAAATTTGATTGTACCCCGAGTACCCATCCAGGAAACAAAAGTGAGACCTCCCTGCCAGCCTGTCGAGCATTTGATCGATGAAGGGAAGTGATATTTCCGGGAGGCAAGATTCAGCTTTCTGTAATCCATGCAAATTCTCCAACCAGTGAAGGTTCTTGTCGATATTAGCTCATTATAGTCATTCTTCACAACCGTCATGCCACCCTTTTTTGGAGCACATTGTACTAGGCTAACCCAGTTTCTTTCAGAGATGGGGAAAATGATTCCCGCATCTAACCACTTGATAATTTCTTTCTTCACCACTTCCTTCATGTTTGGGTTCAGCCGCCTTTGGTGTTCCCTGGAATGTTTGTGTCCATCTTCCAGGAGAATCTTGTACATACAGTATGCCAGGATGATCTCTTTGATGTCTGCCATGGTCCATCCAATGGCAGTCCTGCACTCGGTGAGTACCTGTAACAGCTTATTTGCCTGCACATCTAACAAACTTGATGAGATAATAACAGGTAGCGTAGAGTTAGTTCCAAGAAACGCGTACCTGAGATGGGCTGGCAGTGGTTTCAACTCCAGTTTGGGTGGTTCTTCCACATATGGTTTGGCTGGCGGGCTCTCTCTTTTCTCTAAGTGTAATGGCTCAAACTCGAGAGCCCTCGGCCAGACCCCTTTACCTTCAAGTTCTAACACCCATTCTGCCAATTCTTCGTTATTTACCTCCTCCAAATTCATCAAACATGCAGCAAGGGGGTCCTCAATAGTTAAGGACGCATCATCTTCCTCCACTATCACATCCACAACATCAATGAGAGAGCAGTTGGCGAATTCACTCGGTCGCCTCATGGATTTTTGCACATTGAATGTGATTTATTCATCGTTTAGCCTCATCTTGAGCTCCCAGTTTCACAATCAATGAGGGCTCTGCCTGTGGCCAAGAATGGACTTCCCAAGATTATGGTAATCTCCTCATCCACTCGACAATCTAGTATCACAAAATCAGCAGGGAACACAAACTTCCCCACTTGCACCAAAACATCATCCAGAATGCCTGACCGTCTCTTCACCGTCCTGTCAACCAGCTGCAGTAACATAGAAGTTGGTCTGGCTCTACCAATCCCCAGTCTCTTGTAAATGGCCAGGGGCATGAGATTAATACTGGCCCCCAAATCACATAGTGCTTTGGAAAAAGCAAAATTGCCAATGGTGCAGGGAATTGTAAAGTTCCCTAGATCAGACAACTTCTCTGCAATTGTTGTGTCACTACAGCACTGCAAGTCTGAGTAAGGGTCACAGTTGCCAAGTCTTGGAAATCAAATTTTTGGGACATCAAGTCCTTCATCATCTTCGCATAGCCAGGCATCTCCTTCAAAGCATCAATTAGAGGAATGTTTACATGTATCTGTTTCAGCATATCCAAGAACTTTTTTTATTGCTCATCCTTTTGTTATCTGGCCAGCCTCTGAGGGAATGGAGCTGGCGGTCTCTTTTTCCCAGTGATTTGGGACTTTTCTTTCTCCGCTACCACCTCAACTATCGGCTCCTGGGCTATCTCCACTTCTTTGTCAGCCTCACTTTGCGCATTGGGTTCTCTTTCAGCAGGTTGCACTGTTACCTTAGTCAAGTTTGTTGAATCATCAAGTTTAATCGGCACTGGTACCAGTGTCTCGGCCTGCCTGCTTTCACGCACTATCTCCTGTTCCAAGCCTAAGTCCCTGCCATTGCGGAGACTCACTGCCATCAGCTGCTTTGGGCCCTGGTCTTTAGGATTTACCCGAGTGTCTGTAGGCAAAGTCCCAAGAGGATGATTATTCAAGGACATTGATATCTGGCCCATTTGCACTTCAATATTTTTAATAGCTGAATCGTGTGCATCTACTATTTCACTGATTTTGGTAGTTGACTCAATCATTTGTTGCATCATTGCTTCAAGCCTATAAAACTCATCTTCTTGTCTCCCCCCATGTTGTTGCTGGGGAGGGGGGTATGCCTACTGCTGATTTTGATTATTAAACCCTTGTGGACTTTGGTAAGGCGCCACATTACCATGAGGTCTCATGGCACCCATGTTTCCACTGTTATGTTGCTGATGAGGTGGTCTGTACGGCTGAGTTTGCTGACCCCAATTCTGTCCATCATGTCTCTGGCCTCCATAGTTTGACACATAATTCATATTCTCCGGGTAGTGAAGATGATCGCAATCTGCATTCCACTGATTACCAATTGGTTGACTAATGCAAGATGTGCATAAGCCCCTATTGGTAGTATCCACTATATGAACTTGCTGCTTCTGCCCTGACTCCTCTACCTTTTTCGTAAGTAAGCTCATCTGTGTCATCAAAGTTTCCATTTCAGCAATAGAGTTTGACGAATCTAATGGCACCGAGTAAACAACTGGGTAATAGGTGCACCCCTGGTTGTCCATCCTGAATTTTGTGCCATTTTATCAAGTAGGATTTGGCTCTCTCTCCAAGTTTTTCTCAGGAATGCTCCACCAGCTGAAGCATCAACATTAGTTTTCACACCATCAGCCATACCCATATAAAATCGCTGCCCCAACATCTTTTCTAGAATGCCATGGCGAGGACAGACTACCAGCATCCCTTTAAATTGTTCCCATGTCTCCTGCAGTGTCTCCATAGGCTTCTGCCTGAAGCTCAAGATCTCATCAATTTATTGCGATGTCTTGTTCGGTGGATTGAATTAATTGAAGAACTGCTTGACCAACTCCTCCCATGTAGTAATAGAATTGATAGGGAGCGAGTTGAGCCAAGTCTGGGCTACTCCTGTCACTGAGAACGGAAACAACAACAGTTTTATTGCCTCCGGAGTGACGTTTGGCTGCCTCTGAGTCTTGCAGATCGACAGAAAGTTCTTCAAATGTTGTTGGGGATCCTCAATGTATGACCCCGAAAACATCCCCTTATTCTGCAACAAGTGCAGCATATTATTTGTGATTTGGAAGGACTCAGCTTCTATCTGCGGGACCATGATCGGGGTGGCCAAATTCTCCGTTGTGGGTTGTGCCCAGTCATATAAAGGCGCCTCAGGTGCAATGGGCACCCCATGCGCCACAATGTGTCCGGCTGGGTCAACCACATCTTCCCCATTATTATTGTTGTTCCTGTCATTTAGGTATGCCATGTCTGTTTCAATGTGTTCAATGAGTGGTTGTTGCTTGCTTTTCCGGTTGGCCTTGTTCAAGGCCTTGAAAACTTTTTCGGGGTTTGTTAAGGATTCAAATACTTCACCAGTTCTCGATGAGTTTCTATGCATGCACATGTACAACCGATTCAGCAAACGTTAGAGTTTCAATATATGAACGAAATCAAAGAAAATTGACTACACTAAAGAATTTTGTATTTTTCTCCAACTACAATTGATAATACCGTTAATTCTCTGACAAAAACGCCAAACTATATCTTCTAAAAAGACTAAGCGGCCGTTGCAAATATAATCTGAGTATTTAGCTCAGAGTCGAATCCCACAGGAAATTAACCTATCAATTGTTGTTGTTAGAGTACTAGATTCTCAATAATCAACTTTCCCAAAAGTTATGAATATTACTTTCTGGTATTTTTACTACTACAACTGAACAAAAATAATAAAACTAAAGATTAACTACTACTTAGGTGTAAACAAATGCGATAAAGGTCTAAGCTTATGGTTTCCCCCGTTGATGGAATCACTTCCTGTATATTTCCTATAGTTTTGGCTTAGTTATTTCTATCAATCACGAGCACTACAGCTATCATCAATCTCTCTCAAGTAATTATGATAATCTACTAGATGCACTCTCTCAAGTTACGCTAGCTAAATTGCATTACAATTCACTTTAGATTGCACCCAAGGTATCGCTATCTCTTATCCAACCTTTAAACCCTCGGTTATGGATCTCTCCTATACTCCGGGAGTGATGTTGTTCAACAATTACCTAAATATTCACTCTCTCTCAAGTAGATACATACTAAATAGGAACAGCTAATTGAGGGCCTTCAATCAACTACAACAAGAACATAGTTGAACAAATAGAAATTGTAAACCAAGCAAAACTATATTAATATCACAATAAGTTCATCCTCAACGGGTTCCACCAAAACCTTAGATTAAAAAAGTTAGCTACTCATAATTGTATAGCAAACAAAAAAAGAAATCATGATCAATGGTAAAATCACAAGGAAGGATGAGAATTGATGCCCAATTTGCCTCATTGCCTCTTGCCTTTGCTCTTCTTGAATTAGTCTCTAAATCCTTGATTCCCTACTCCTTTGGGCGAGTTAAACCTTATATAGGTTAAGTGGATTGGTCCCAAACTTCCAAAATTTCCCTTCCGAAATAACTCTCTCGCTTGGACTAGCGCGGACGCACTATACTAGCGCTAATACCCGCGCTAATGGGGTTTCTGTCTGCCTGGGTTCACTGTATTAGCGCGGGCGCGCTACACTCACGCTAATGCCCACGCTAATGGACTTTTATTCTGTCCCAAAGCGTTTTACTCCTTTGATTCACCCATCAAATATCCCACGGGGCTTTTCTTCTTCAATTTCGCTCAAATCACCATCCCAAGTCCTCAATAGTGCATTTAGCTCCTGTGAAACACAAGATCACAATTAGAGCCAATTTATCATCATTTAATAATCTTAATACAATGAAGCATCATTAAGTTAGAGCATAAACATATGCTAAACTACGTGAATTTAGCATGTTATCAGGGGACGTATGATTTTAATTTTGGGGACCTTAAGTACGTCAATTGAACATCCGTGATAATAACTAGCTAAGGACAGGCCTAAAGCATTTTATTGTTTTAGAAGTTGTCTTCCTAAATTATTTTGAGATTAATGTAAAGGTCTGTGGAAGCATTTGGTATACAAGAAGTTTAGATATTTAGGGTAATTAACAATTAATTGTTATGGACCCAAATGAGAGAAATGGGCCAACTAAACGTTTACAAATCTGGCCAACTCCAATTTAATTCACACTAGAATGAAAATCGCATAGGGATATTATTGCACTCAAATTTAAGTTAACGATACTAATAGGGTTTCTAACACTCTAAATTAAATTATGACTATATTAATTTCGAAGATACGTATAGGATCAAGTTATTGGGTTTTACCCATCTCCAACTTACAGATGGCCTACTGGATATAAAATTTACAGATATAGTCCAACCCATAGCTATTAATTACAATAATCGAATTCAAACATTATTAGAGGGGTAGGAATTTTTGCTAATCATTGCTTACAAATAGATTTGCAAACAAACATGACATTACATGATTAATCAAATTTAAACTACATTTAATCAAAACAGTGATGAAAGGATCATATCTTAAACCAAATGTACCCAATAACTTCATCTATTACAGCCTTTATTTTATTTAGCTTTAATCAACCACAAAAGTATATACTACTTTCAACCATGGGACCAACACACTTCAACCTCTTGTATCAAAGGTTCAATGTATATGCGCTTTTCTGGAGTAAATCTGACCAACTGGTGGTCAGATTTACATCCTCAAGACTGCCTCAACCTGAAATATCATCCTTCAAATAGATACCTTACAGGAAAAGATATCACCATTATGAGTAGCATCAAAGACTAATAGAGAAAAAATTCTGAACAAATCTAGCCAAACAACATGCTCGTTCAAACAAGACTATGGCATAAACATTCGAAATATTGATCTAGAAGGGCAGATGGAAACATATGTGAAAAAAACTAACACATGTAACCAAAATCTGAAACTGATCACAAGAGGATACATATATTTAAAACATGGATTAAACAAGAAATTCCATTCAATGGAGAAATGTAAGAGTGTAGTCACATACCTAAAAGCATAGAAAGACAATACAAAGAAGACCAAACGAAGGTCAAAATGATGAAGTTTGGAGCTCAACCAAGCTTATAACACAACACATGTAGCAGCAACAGTATGACAACAACAAGAACAAACATAATAGCCTCAATTTTCAGCCCAGAAATCCAACAGTAAAAACCCAAAACCAAAATGAGACTCTAAAGCCAAACTTCTTGCCAAGTGAGAGAAGATTTCTTACGTTTCCAGAAATTCTCAGTTCAAAAATCAATGTAAAATGAGAAAGATATTCTGAATTTCAGAAGCTCTTCTTTTGTGTATGAAAAAATCTTTTTCTTTAGAGAAAATCTGAGTGATGATGTTTAGACCTATTTTTGAGAGTGAATATGCTGATGGATGCCCTTGAGTGAGTGAGGGTATATTCCTTATATAGGTTGTGTAAGGATAAGCATAATAAGGAATATTCTACCCTAAATTTCAAAAATGTCAGATAGTACAACATTATTTTTAATAGACTCGGTACAAATGTCTATCCTTTTATCCAATTTAAGCATATTTACACCAAAAGAGGGACAACTATCCAATAATAGAACCTTCTGATATTTTAACCTAAAGTGTATCCATTTTTATTTCAAAATCAATCCCTTTAAGTTCTTGTTATTACCCTTTATACTCCCTATGGTTTCAATTGTACACTCAAAGTATCAACAAACAACTAATTGAGGTAGAATAACAGAGATAACCAAACAAAAATGATTAATTGAAACCTAAGTATATTATTGACTTAACCAAAATTGATTAATTATACTTAGACAAACATGTGATTGAACTAATGCAATTGCAAAATAACTATGCAACTAAACTTAAACTAATCCTTTTTTTTAATTAAACAAACAACAATGAATCCTGTTTTTTTTAATCAAACAAACCATTAACGAAGAAAACAGAGCCAACAAACAAAATAACAACACATAAAAGAATAAATAAAAATAAGGGGAAAAGAAGATATGCTGGGCTCTGTCGGAAAATGAATCGGCGATGGAGGCAGTGTTGACTTGGCCGGACTCCGGTGAGTTTTGAACTGACTTAAACTAACATGAATCGATTGATCATGTCAAGATCAATCGACTCATGTGAGTTTGAGCCAAAAACTGGCTTGAAATTCTCCAGAATCACATTTAGGGTTTTTCTTTCGTTTTTAGATTTGAAATTGAACTGATTTGAGAAGTTTTCTGGGGAAACTGGTGGTAGATTAAAATTGAGGGGATGTGGTGATTGTCTAGTATGAGTTTAGGCGGGATTGGAGAAGCGCCGCTGCCGTGGGGCGATTTTTGGCAGCGGCCGGCGGTGGTGTTAGTAGAGGGTGAGAGATGAGTTTTGGAGTGTAGGGTTTGGGGGGGAGGGTTAGGCTTTCCGACATATTTATGGGGTTGTGGGGCTCAGTTGCGAGCCGTTGGATCAAGATGATCCATGTCACGACCTCAAATCCTAAGTCGGCCGTGATGGCGCCTATCATGAAACTAGGCTAGCCAAACAATCACATATTACACAACATTTTCATAAATTCCAAAATTGTTTCCAATATTTCATAACATCTTTAAATTTCAAAATTTTAAGCAAACCAAACGAAATAATTAGTCTAATAACTACCCTAAGACCTGGAGTCATCCCGTCATGAGCATCTATGAGTAGTACAAAATAAACTCTACTGCCATAATACATCAAGTCTCAGAACGAGGAACTAAAACCAAAAAAAGAAAGGGAAAAGAGAAGTTGCGGACGCTGAACAGCTACCTCGAAATCTCAAATCCAGCTCCACAAATAGAGGAAAAAAGCTAAAGCTCTGAACCAACGCCTGTATCTGCACACAGGGGTGCATAAAGTGATGTGAGTATGCCAACTCAGTAATAATGAAAGTAAATAGTGTCTAAGGCTATGAAAACACATAAAAACAATCATCAATGCACAGTAAGTGAAATCTTTCTTTCAGTAAAACACAGATACGATGACTTGTAGCATTTAAGTTCCTTTTCAGAAAATTATCAGTTGAAAGTGTGCCTTTTTCATAAGTTTCATCGAAATCAAAAGTGATTCAATATATAAAATTGACAGAGTTCATAAATAGTTTTTCAAATGAAAACATGTATCATAATCTGCCCCTCGGGTGTATCATAACTCAACATCAATCACTCAGCATGCCTCCCAATCACTCGATATCAGCCCCTCGGGCTACCTCACAGTCACTCATGCCTCCCAATCACTCATCACTCGGCACTCGCACTCAGTAGGTACATGCGCTCACTGGGGGTGTATAGACTCTGGAGGGGCTCCTACATCCCAAGCGCTAATATCAAGCCATCTCGTGGCATAAATCACTCAAGCTCTCGGCCTCTCACATATCATAACAATGTAACATGTTGCGGCGTGCAGCCCGATCCATAATATCCTCACAACATTGTCCCTCAGCCTCACTCAGTCAGAAACTCTCAAAATGCTACTCGGGCTATGAGCAAATGGGGTACTCGACCCAAAACAATATTTTATATCACAAAATAGTGTAACAAGTCTGAGTTTCGAAAACAACAAAATACGATGTGACTGAGTGTAAATCATGATCGAAATAGTGAGGAATATCATAAAATAGCCTCAGGGGTCAAAACAGGTCGGCACAAGGCCCCAAACATGGCTTACAACCCAAAAATAGGAATAGTATGGAAATACGGGTTATCATGTGATTTAAAAGCAATTACGCAACACAATAGTTGCCACAGGATGGACCAAGTCCAAATCCCCAAATATGTGCACGCCACACACCCGTCATCCGGCATGTGAGTGACTCCAAAATAGTGCGAAAATGCTAAGTCCGGGGTTTCATACCCTCGGGACAAGATTTACAGTCATTACTTACCTCACACCGGCCCGAAAAGCTACTCCGCGATACTCTTGCCTCTAGAACCGGCTCCCAAATGCTCCGAATCTACCAAAACCAGATCAATAACATCAATATATGCTAGGGAGACGAAACCCAATCAAAAATTATCAAAGAAATGCACAAATCCCAAAATTGGTCAAATTCGGCCCCGGGCCCACGTCTCGAAATTCGATAAAAGTCACAAAACCGGAATCTTTATCCTCCCACAATTTTATACATACCAAGAACATCAAAATCGCACCACAATTGCCCTTTCAATTACTCAATCAAAGCTCCAATTTTTCCAAGCCCTAACCCCCAATTTACACACTGATTTTTCCCTTAATTTCACCCTATTTTAGTCCAAAATCACATAGAAATGAGTTTTAGGTTCAAATATCTTACCTCAATGAAGTCCTCTTGATTTCCTCCTTCAAAACCATCTCCTAAAGCTTAATCTCGGATGAAAATATTGAAGAAATGGCTCAAAATCGCGAAGGCTGGAATTTATACTCTCATGTCTAGTGGTCCCGCACCTGCGGTCACTTACGCGCACCTGCGGTCCCAGGTGCGCACCTGCGCTTCCGCAGGTGCGGCCAAATCCTCGCACCTGCGGCCTTTTTCGAGCTGGCCAAAATCCGCACCTGCGTGCCCCTTTCCGCACCTGCAGCTCCCCTTCCGGAGGTGCTGCCACATCAGATGTGCTGCACCAGCAAGCTTTCAGCTTCAAATTCCAACTTAAATCCTTCTGATGACCATCTGAAATCAACCTGAACCCCTCGGGATCCCAACCAAAAATACAAACAAGTTATAAATGATCACCCAAACTTATTTGAACCCTCGGAACACTCCAAATAACATCAAAATTCCAATTCAACCCATGATTCAAGCCTAAGATTCTTAAAACTTCTGAAAATCACCAACGATGCCGAAACCAACCAAAACATATCTGAATGACCTGAAAATTAGCACACACGTCCAAAATGACACTACAAACCCGCTCCAACTTCCGGAATTCTATTCCGACCCTGATAGCCTATTTTCCACTGCCGACCGGAAATCGCCAAAAACTAACTTTCGCCAATTCAAGCCTAATTCTACAACGGACATCAAAACTACATTCCGAACACACTCCTAAGTCCCTAATCACCTAGCGAAGCTATCCGAACCATAAAATCTGCATTCCGAGGTTGTTTACCAATAAGTCAACTCCCAGTTGACTTTTTCAAGTATTATGCCAATTTAAGATACTAAGTGTCTCAGTTCTCACCATGACCACTATGAACCCGAAGCAACCGACCCCAACACATCATAAAAATACTAAGCAATGTATGACGAAGCAGAAACAGGACTAACGGGGCTAATTCCACGGAACGACAGGTCGGGTCGTTATATTCTCCCTCTCTTAAACAAACATTTGTCCTCGAACGGGTCTAGAAACATACCTGGAGTCTCAAACAAGTGATGGTATCTGCTCCGCATCTCCCACTCGGTCTCCCAAGTGGCCTCCTCCACTGGCTTCGCTCTCCACTGCACCTTCACTTAAGTTATATCCTTAAACCTCAACTTTCTGACCTGATGACCCAAAATAATCACTAGCTCTACCTCATATGACATATCACCCTCAAGTTGAACTGTGTTGAAGACTAAAACATGAGATGGATCACCCATATACTTCCGGAGCATCAAAACATGGAACACCGGATGGACACTTGATAAGTTGGGTGGCAAAGAAAGTCTATAATCCACCTCTCCAATCCTCTGAAGCACCTCAAAAGTCCCAATGAACCAGAGACTCAGCTTTCCCCTCTTACCGAACCTCATAACACCCTTCATGGGTGACACCTTCAGCAATACCTTCTCTCCCTCCATAAAAGACACATCTCGGACCTTCCGGTCCGCATAACTCTTCTGCCTAGACTGCGCCGTGCGAAGTTGCTCCTGAATCAACTTCACCTTATCCAACGTATCCTGTACCAAATATGTGCCCAGCAGCCTAGCCTCACCCGGCTCAAACAAACCAACCAGAGATCTACACCTCATACCATATAAAGCCTCATACGAAGCCATCTGGATACTTGACTGATAACTATTATTATATGCAAACTCCACGAGTGGAAGAAATTGGTCCCATGAACCCCCAAAATCAATGACACAGGCACGCAACATGTCCTCCAGAATCTGAATAGTACGCTCTGACTGCCCGTCAGTCTGAGGATGAAACGTTGTGCTCAGCTCGAACTAAGTACCCAACTCCCTCTGCACGGCCCTCCAAAACTGAGATGTAAACTGAGTACCTTTGTCGGAAATGATAGAAACTGGGACACCATGAAATCGGACAATCTTCCTGATATAAATCTCAGCTAACCGCTCTAAAGAATATGTAGTACTAACAGGAATGAAGTGCGCGGACTTGGTCAGCTGATCCACAATAACATATATAGCATCAAACCTCCTCGAGGGCCGTGGGAGCCCAACTACAAAGTCCACGGTGACCCGTTCCCACTTCCACTTCGAAATATCTAACCTCTGAAGTAACCCACCTGGCCTCTGGTGCTCATACTTGACCTGTTGACAATTGAGACACCGAGGTACAAACTCAACAATATCCTTCTTCATCCGCCTCCACCAATAATGATGTCTCAGATCCTGATACATCTTCGCGGCACCCGGATGGATGGAATGTCGCGAGCTATGGGCCTCTGCTAGAATCAACTCTCGAAGCCCATCCAAATTGGGCACACAAATCCGACCCTGCATCCTCATAAAGCCACATCCCTGGAATCACCTCATCGAACCCTGTCCTGAAGAACAAGAAAGTGTGGGTCATCATACTGGCACTCTCTGATCCATTCATGAAGAGAAGACCTGGAAGCTACACTAGCTAACACCCGGTGAGGCTCTGATAAGTTCAATCTCACAAACTGACCTGCTAAAGTCTGAACATCGAGAGCTAATGGTCTTTCTGTTGCAGGGAGATATGCTAAACTCCCCAAACTCTCTGCTCTGCGACTCAAGGCATCAGCCACAACATTGGCCTTCCCCAGATGGTATAGAATAGTGATATCATAGTCCTTGAGAAGCTCCAACCATCTCCTCTGACGCAAATTCAAATCCTTTTATTTAAACAGATGTTGCAGCCTACGGTGATTAGTGAAAACCTCACAATGTACCCCATACAAAATAATGACGCCAAATCTTCAAGGCGTGAACAATGGCTGCTAGCTTAAGATCATGCACGGGATAATTCTTCTCATGAGTCTTCAACTGGCGCAAGGCATATGCAATCACCCTACTCTCCTGCATCAAAGCACAATCAATGCCTATCCTCGAGGCATCACAATATACAATATAAGAACCTGAAGCTGATGGCAATACTAACACTGGAGTTGAGGTCAAAGCAGTCTTGAGCTTTTGAAAGCTCTCCTCACATTCCTCCGACCACCTGAAAGGAGCACCCTTCTGGTTCAATCTGGTCAAGGGCGAAGCAATAGAAGAAAATCCTCCCATAAAGCGACGGTAATACCCCGCCAAACCAAGGAAACTCCTAATCTCTGTAGATGAGGACGGCCTGGGCCAACTATGCACCGCCTCAATCTTCTTCGGATCAACCTGAATACCCTCACTGAACACCACGTGCCCCAAGAAATCTACCGAGCCAAGCCAAAACTTATACTTGGAGAACTTTGCATAAAGCTTCTCCTCCCTCAGTCTCTGCAACACTACTCTCAAATGATGAGCGTGCTCCCCCTGGCTATGAGAATACACCAGGGTGTCATCATGAATACTATGACAAAAGAATCTAGATACGGTTGAAACAAGCTTGTCATCAAATGCATGAACGCTGCTGGGACATTGGTCAGCCCAAAAGTCATCACCATAAACTCATAATGACCATAACGAGTCCTAAAAGCTGTCTTAGAAATATCATAATCCCGAATTTTCAGCTCATGACACCCTGATCTCAAGTCAATCTTAGAGAACACTCTGGCTCCCTGAAGCCGGTCAAACAAATCATCAATACAAGGCAAGGGATACTTATTCTTGATTGTAACCTTGTTCAACTGCCTGTAGTCAATACACATTTTCATGGAACCATCCTTCTTCTTTACAAACAACATCGGTGCACCCCAATGACACACTAGGCCGAATGAACCCCTTATCTAGGAGTTCCTGAAGCTGCTCTTTCAATTCCTTCAACTCCATTGGTGCCATACGATATGGGGGAATAGAAATAGGCTGAGTGCCTGGCACCAGGTCAATACCAAAATCAATATCTCTGTCAGGTGGCATGCTTGGCAGGTCAGCATGAAACACGTCCGGAAACTCACTGACCATTGGAACAGAATCAATAGTGGGAGTATCGGCACTGACATCCCTCACAAAAGCCAAATAAGATAGACACCCTTTTTCTACCATACAATGGGCCTTTAGGTAAGAAATCACCCTACTAGGCACATACTCAACAGAACCTCTCCACTTAACCCTTGTAACACCTGGCATAGCCAAGGTCACGGTCTTAGCGTGATAATCAAGAATAGCATGACACATAGATAGCCAATCCATGACCAATATCACATCAAAATCAACCATGCTAAGCAACAATAGGTCCACTCGGGTCTACAGACCCCCAATAGATATCATACACGATCGATACACACGGTCCACAATAATGGTATCCCCTACCGGAGTCGACACATGAATATATGTAATTAGAGACTCACGGGGCATTTCCAGAAAATGGGCAAAATATGACGAAACATAAGAATATGTGGAACCAGGGTCAAATAGGGCTAAAGCATCTTAGTGACAGATTGAGAAAATACATGTGGTCACTGCATCAGAAGCCATATCATCTAGCCTGGCTGGAAGTGCATAACAACGAGTATGACCTCCACCTAATCGACCTCTTCCTCTAGGGTGGCCTCTAGCTGTCTAACCTCCACCCCTAGTTGCCTAGGCGAGTGGTGAAGTGACTGGAGCTGAAGGTAAGGGTTGACCTCTCTGCTGAGACGAACCACCAGGACGACGAGGACACTGCCTCCACATATGCCCAAACTCTCCACACTCAAAGCAACTCCCTGGAGATGGGGATGGGGACTGAAGGGAACCCCTAGCACCAGGATAACCACTAGAAGAACCGTGCATGGAAGAACCCTGAGCTAATGATGCTCTGGAGGAACTCTGAACTGGAAGAGCACTAAATGAAGAGCGGCCCGGATGAGAACTGCGGGGACCCTGCCCCGATGATGCCCCACTATAAGCTGGGCGAAATGGCTGAGGAGGCCTAAATGAGCGGCCTCTACCATGCTGAAACTGTCCTCTAGAAGGAGCACCACTGAAACCACCAGATCCACTAGGCCTCTTGGCCTCCCTCTCCTTTCGCTCCTGACGGCGAACTGACTCAATGTCCCGAGCAATATCAATAACTTGCTCGAAAGTAATACCTAATACCCTCTCTCTAGTCATCAAAATACGTAGTTGATAAGTGAGGCCATCCACGAACCTCTTGATCCTCTCCCTCTCAGTAGAGACCAACTCAGAAGCATGACGAGCTAACTCTGAAAACCGCATCTCATACTACGTCACTGACAACTCACTCTGACGCAACTGCTCAAACTGCTTACCTTGCTCCTCTTTGTGAGACTGGGGAACATACTTCTCCAAGAAGATAGTGGAGAACGGCTGCCAAGTAAGGGGTGCTGCACCAATAGGCCTACGCCTCTCATAAGACTCCCACCAAGTAAAAGCAACCCCAGAAAACTGGAAAGAAGCAAACGAGACCCTATTGGTCTCCAGTATCCCTGCAGTACGAAGCATCATCTGACACTTGTCTAGAAAAATCTGGGCATCCTCCCCCTCAGCACCACTGAATGTCGGAGGCTGAAGTCTACTAAATCTCTCCAGCATGCGCTGATCATCATCTAGCATAGCTGGAACCACGAAATATTGAACTGGAGCCACTGGTTGGGCTGGAGCTACCCCCGGTGTCTGAAGGCCCTGAATAACCTGCTCAGGTGTCCGAGCAACTGGAGTCTGAGTGCCTCCTCCGGCATGAGAAGTAGTGGCAGTAGTAGATACAGCAACTGCCTGGGCAAGGCTGGTGCATACAATCAGGATCTGAGCCAAGGTCTCTTGAAGACCTGGAATAACAATGGGCACTGCCGGTGCCTGAGCCTCCCTGATGGAACATACGCGGTAGGGAACTGATCCTGAATAGTAGGTGGATCCATAGGCGCTCCCCTGGCTGCCGCACGGGCTGGTCCTCTACCTCTACCACGGCCTCGATCGAGGCCTCGACCTCTCGTGGGTCTAACTGGTGTCTGGTCACCCTGATCGGTAGCGCGTGTCCTCAAAATCTATGAGAGAATGAAACAACAGAAGTTTAGATTTCCAGAATCAACAAATTCGCACGACAGAATTCAAGAAATGAGGTTTTTCCTAAGGGTTTCGTAGCCTCTCGAAGATAAGTACAGACGTCTCTGTACCGATACGCAAGACTCTACTAAACCTGCTCATGACCGGCGAGTCCTATGTAACCTAAGCTCTGGTACCAACTTGTCACGACCCCAAATCCTAAGCCGGTCGTGATGGCGCCTACATGGAACTAGGCTAAACAAGCAATCTCATATTACACAATATTTTCATAAATTCCAAAACTGTTTCCAATATTTCATAACATCTTTAAATTTCCAAATTTTAAGCAAACCAAACGAAATTATTAGTCTAATAACTACCCCAAAACCCGGAGTCATCCCGTCATGAGCATCTATGAGTAGTACAAAATAAACTCTACTGTCATAATACATCAAGTCTCGGAATGAGGAACTAAAACAAAAACAAGAAAGGGAAAAGAGAAGCTGCGGATGCTGAACAGCTACCTCGAAATCCCAACTCCGGCTCCACAAATAGAGGAAAGAAGCTAATGCTCTGAACCAGCGCATGTATCTGCACACAAGGGTGTAGGGAGTAATGTGAGTACACCAACTCAGTAGTAATAAAAGTAAATAGTGTCTAAGGCTATGGAAGCACATAAAACAATCATCAATGCACAGTAAGTGAAATCTTTCTTTCAGTAAAACAAAGATACGATGCCTTGTAGCATTTAAGTTCCTTTTCAGAAACTTATAAGTTGAAAGTGTGACTTTTTCATAAGCTTCATCGAAATCAAAAGTGATTCAATATATAAAATTGACAGAGTTCATAAATAGTCTTTAAATGAAAACATGTATCATAATCTTCCCATCGGGCATATCATCACTCAACATCAATCACTCAGAATGCCTCCCAATCACTCGGTATCAACCCCTCGGGCTACCTTACAGTCACTCATGCCTCCCAATCACTCATCACTTGGCACTCGGTACTCGGCACTCGCACTCAGTAGGTACCTGCGCTCACTGGGGGTATACAGACTCCGGAGGGGCTCCTACAACCCAAGCACTAATATCAAGCCATCTCGTGGCATAAATCACTCAAGCTCTCGGCCTCTCACATATCATAACAATGTAACATGCTGCGGCGTGCAGCCCGATCCATAATATCCTCACAATATTGGCCCTCGGTCTCACTCAGTCAGAAACTCTCAAAATGCCACTCGGGCTATGAACAAACGGGGTGCTCGACCCAAAACACTATTTTATATCACAAAAATAGTGTAACAAGTCTGAGTTTCGAAAACAACAAAATACGATGTGACTGAGTGTAAATCATGATCGAAATAGTGAGGAATATCATAAAATAGCCCCAAGGGGTCAAAACAGGTCGACACAAGGCCCCAAACATGGCTTACAACCTAAAAATAGGAATAGTATGGAAATATGGGTTATCATGTGATTTAAAAGCAATTACGCAACACAATAGTTGCCACAGGATGGACCAAGTCCAAATCCCCAAATCAGTGCACGTCACACACCCATCATCCGAGATGTGCGTGACTCAAAAATAGTGAGAAAATGTTAAGTCCGGGATTTCATACCCTTAGGACAAGATTTACAGTCATTACTTACCTGAAACCGGCCCGAAAAGCTACTCCGCGATACTCTTGCCTCTAGAACCGGCTCCCAAATGCTCTGAATCTACCAAAACCAGATCAATAACATCAATATATGCTAGGGAGACGAAATCCAATAAAAAATTATTTAAAAAATGCACAAATCCCGAAATTTGTCAAACTCGACCCCCGGGCCCACGTCTCTTGATAAAAGTCACAAAACTGGAATCCTTATCCTCCCACGATTCTATACATACAAAGAACATCAAAATTGGACCACAATTGCCCCTTCAATTATTCAATCAAAGTCTCCAATTTTTCCAAGCCCTAACCCCCAATTTACACACTGATTTTCCCCTTAATTTCACCCTATTTCAGTCCAAAATCACATAGAAACGAGTTTTAGGTTCAAATATCTTGCCTCAATGAAGTCCTCTTGATTTCCTCTTTCAAAACCCTCTCCCAAAGCTTAATCCCGGATGAAAATATTGAAGAAATGGCTCAAAATCGCGAAGGCTGGAATTTATACTCTCTTGTCCAGTGGTCCCGCACCTGCGGTCACTTACGAGCACCTGCGGTCCCAGGTGCGCACCTGTGCATTTAAGTCACCAAAATTCGCACATGCGGCCTTCTTCCACACATGCGCTTACGCAGGTGCGGCCAAATCCTCGCACCCGCCACCCTTTCCCAGCTGGATAAAATCCGCACCTGCATGCCCCTTTCCGTACCTGCGGCCTCACACCTACGACTCCCCTTACGCAGGTGCGGCCATACCAGATGGGCTGCACCAGCAGCCTTTCAGGTGCAATTTCCATCTTAAATCCTTCCGATGACCATCCGAAATCGACCTGAGCCCCTCGGGACCCCAACCAAAAATAAAAACAAGTTATAAATGATCACCCGAACTTATTCGATCCCTCGGAAAACTCCAAATAACATCAAAACTCCAATTCAACCCATGATTCAAGCCT
This sequence comes from Nicotiana undulata, assembly GCA_005239495.1. NCBI lineage: Eukaryota > Viridiplantae > Streptophyta > Magnoliopsida > Solanales > Solanaceae > Nicotiana > Nicotiana undulata. Next base: position 140,318 of record ML254072.1, read on the forward strand.
AAGATTCTTAAAATTTCCGAAAATCACCAACAATGCCGAAACCAACCAAAACACATCCGAATGACCTGAAAATTTGCACACACGTCCAAAATGACACTACAAACCTACTCCAACTTTCGGAATTCCATTCCGACCCGATAGCCTATTTTTCACTGTCGTTCGGAAATCGCCAAAAACTAACTTTCGTCAATTCAAGCCTAATTCTACACCGGACATCAAAACCATATTCCGAACACACTCCTAAGTACCTAATCACCTAACGAAGTTATCCGAGCCATATAATCTGCATTCCGAGGTCGTTTACCAATAAGTCAACTCCCAGTTGACTTTTTCAAGTATTAGGCCAATTTAAGAGACTAAGTGTCTCAGTTCTTACCGCGACCACTCCGAACCCGAACCAACCGACCCCAACGCATCATAAACATACTAAGAAATGCATGACGAAGCATAAACAAGAATAACAAGGCTAATTCCACGGAACGACCGGCCGGATCGTTACAATCCAACGGCTGGGATAAGGGGGATGAAAACGACGTCGTATTATTTGTTGGGGGGGGGGGGGGGCCGGGTCAGGGGTTTGGGCCCGGGGGGTTT
>ML254072.1:141002-169290 GCA_005239495.1 Nicotiana undulata
GGGGGGGGGGGGGGGACCGGTTCAGGGTTTTGGGCCTGGGTGTTTTGGGTTAAGCTTTGGGACTGGGCTTGGTTAAATCATTGCCTAGTCCGGTATTTAAACAAAACTCTTATACTCTCTTAATTAATTTCTAACATCTAATTAATTTAACTTGACACTAATTAAATACTAAGCTACCTTAATTTGTAGAAAGAATTAACCATTCACCCTTATCATTTAACTAGTTAGTCAATTTTAGTTTATAAAAAGTAAAATCAATAGTTTTAACATTAATACCAATAAATGTCAAAAAATAATATTTTTGTGATTTTCTTCTAATAATGTGATTAAATTATGTAATTCGGTATTAAATTAAATTAAAAACCTAATAATGCAATATGATGAAGGTTTAAATATTTTTTGTTAGTTTTCATGATTTGAAAAAGTAAAAATGCAACTAGAAATGCAAATAATTCCAAAACAAACGCAAAAAATTCTTAAAAAATTCTAAAAATAAATAAGACTAATTTATTTATTAATTTTGTAGAAATATTTGAATAAGGTAAAAATTACATGCTCACAATACTTAACATGCTTTTTATATGTCAGTTAGGAATATTTCTAAAATTTGATGTTGGGTTAAAGAAATCATAATAATAGATGATAATTTAATATTATTAGAACTATAGTATTTCATTGCTACAAGTATGGATTATTGAAAATAATAAGACATGGGTTTGGATATTTCTCTTTAACTATTCATGTCAACTAAACTGGGGATTGAAGGGAATTTTGTGAAGAGAAAACGGATTATGGGAGTGTATGACTTGAACTATTGATTGGTCTGTGTAGATATATGCCTACCACATGGGAATTCACAATCAAATGTGTCTTTGTTCCAATCTCCGTGTAAGCTCTATACAGAGGATAGGTTGGTTCGCTTAAAGAGTATCTTTTCTATGATCAAGTCGAATCATGTTGTACATGAGCGGGCTCCGTAAGATCCGGTATAAGTGAACTAGATAAAACGGAATCTTGATTCTGTTTTATCTAGTTCACTTATAAGATTAAATAGTATATAAATGTATTCATTTCCTCTGCATTGACACGATCAATACTACTATCGAAGTGAAACAAGGGATCTAAAGAAAAAGAGAGGCTAGACTATATTAGTAACAAGCAAACCTTGTATGTGTATCTCCAAATATTTTGGAGATAAATACCAATTAGAAGATCCGAGCTTTATAGTACATCAATATTATAGAAGGTCTATTTGATTAAAAGGTAATGAAAATACTATTGTACACCTAGAGAATCAAACATATTTTTCACATAGACTTCTATTTTTTAAATTTTTACTAAGATAAATTGATACAATTAGAGTTGTAAGTTATGCATAGTTTTTACATTTCAATTTTCTTAATCAAAATCATGATGTCTATTGGACGGCGGACGCATAACTTGTGCATAGAATTTCGATTCGCTAATAAAAAAATCCTAATAACGGTATAAAAAGAAAAAAAATATTTCGTTGATTTTCTATATAAAATTGGACGACGTTTGTCAAATATCTCTTCTTTCTATTTTTCATAAAATATCTCTTCCTTTATTCCTCACAATTTACTTCTTCGATTCAATGTGTCTTTTCCATATAAAGACTCCTAAAATGGAAAGGAGTTTAAAATGCTCATTTTTGCCTAAATTCAAAGAAGAAATTCTAGAATTGGTAGGAGCGAAAAAAATTATAGCCCTAAATATTAGAAAACCAACTAAATGGCTATTCCTTAATGTAAGAAAAATAATTTAAAAATATTAGAAAAATAATTAAATAACTATTTTATCAAGTGTAAAGTATATTTTAAAAGTATAAAAAGGCATACAATATTTCGCTAAGGGACTTCATACTTTTTTAATAGTACTTTATTTACACGCGATCAATTACCTAAATACGTCATTTTCGTTTCCGTAATCCGTTGTACATAATGTTGATACTTTCAAAGAACATATTTATCAATGGTTTTCGACCAATGAATTTTGTCTATGATTTCTTCGTTGCATAATGCATAGTATTGAACTATCCTAATTATACTTAATTTGTGGCTGATCTTGTATTAATACTGTGGGCAACATAGAATGCACTTTTTTTCATTAGCTGAATAAACACACTTCAAATAGAAGTAGGTATAACAATTAGGGTTTTAATTAATGTCTTGCAATTATAGAATAATTTTTCATGATTTTGACAATTTTAAATCCCTAAATTTTAGGAGCTCATTTGTTCAAATAAGGAGAGGAGTTAAATTTTAGCTGATTTTAAAATCTTAATTATTAAATGACTATTTGTCTAATGTAAACTCTATTTTACAAGAATAAAAAAGGGGAACAATATTTCGCTAAGGGCCTTCGTGCTTTTAATATCGTATAGATTACTATTAACTAATAGATCTATAAGATAGATTCAGGTTTTTCAACATAGGATCAAACGGTGGAACTAGTACTACGCCTCTATGTTTAGCATACTACAGTTACTTATTATATCTAAAACAATTCGCCTCATTTTGAATATAAATCATCTATGCCAAATGTAGCAGAAATGAGAATGTTCAAGTGGATATGCGGGCACACTAGGATGGATAAGATTATGAATTATGATATTCAGAAGAAGGTGGGTGTGGCTCTCATTGATGACAAGATGCAAAAAAGCGAGGCTCAGATGGTTCGGACACGTACATAGGAGAAGCTTGGATGCCTCGGTCAGGAGGTGCGAGCGGTTGGCATTGGTGGGTACGAGGAGAGGTAGAGGGCGGCCTAAGAAGTATTGAGAAGAGGTGATCAGGCGGGATATGGCGAGGCTTCAGATCTCCAAGGACATGGAACTCAATAGACAGCTGTGGGGGTCGAGCATTAAGGTTGTATGTTAGGAGGTAGTTGAGCATATTAGTCTAACAGTGTGATGCTAGACTGATAGGATTTAGTCTTATACTGCTAATGGTCAATGTTGTGTTTACACTATTCTTCCGTTTTCATAGTGTCAGGCACTATTCACTAGTTATTATTTCTGCTTTTCATCTATTTACTGGTTCTTGTGATGTTGTTATTATTTCTATGATTTTTTCTTGATGATACTGATATATATCTTTTTTCGTCTTCTTGAACCGAGGGCCTATAAGGAAACAACCTCTCTACCCCTATGGGGTAGAAGTAAGGTCTGCGTACACACTACCCTTTGCCACACCTTATTTTTCCCGAGGGGATAGGGGAGTTTTTCCAATTAAAATGACATTAATCGAAATGGGATTTTTTTTTATTTTTAGAGTCGCAACTTGGGATAATTTTATGGTGTCCCAAGTCACCGGTTTATTTTAAATCCGAAATCAAGGAAATTTGGTTGTGTTCTAAAGTCTGCAAAATCAGAAAACCGAGTAAGAAATTATGTTAACCCGAAAGAAGGTGTTAGGCATTTTCGGATTTCGTGATTTTAGCACAGTCGTGATCACGCCCAACTATGCCTTGTAAAAAGGACTAAGCGGTCGCTGCAAATATAATCCGATTCAAGTCCGGAGTCGAATCCCACAGGGAACTAACCTATTTACTACAAATATTTAACAATACTAAAGATAAGCTCAGACAATTTCTGGATGCAAAATTTTTAATGGATAATAGGTGAAATTTATTTAGCTAATGAAAAATGACAATAAAATTAGCAATAATCAAGACTAAAGTTGAATTCAAAGATAAAAGGATGTAGGGCTATTGATTTTTCCAATTGTCGGATTAATTCCTAACTCTTTAGCTATATTCTCGCCGTAATACTCTGTGAGGATTATGAGTTCCTGACTACCGTAATTATCTCTCAATCAATTACGATAATTTACTAGAAGCATTCTCTCGAACTACTCTAGTTAACAATTTATGCAACTCAGAATTATCCCACCAAAGTTTCGTTATTTCTAACCCCGCTTTTAAATTCAAGTAATTAATCTCTTAACTTACCCAAAGGTGGTGTTGTTCAACAACAATATAACCAAGTTTTCTTTCACATGCAACACACGGTAACTAGACACAATTAATCAATGGCCCTTTCAATTAATCAGAAAACACACATAGTTGAACAATCATAGAATAAAAATGGCTCAACTATATCAACATCGAGTAAAGACTACATCCAACAATTGGTTCCATCAACCCTAGATTATGGGTTTAGCTACTCATACTAATGGAAAACAATTCATAATCAACAATAGAAGCAAGAAGAAGAAGATGAAAACTCTTAAGAAATTATCCGTCTTCTCTCTCTTATTCTTGCCTTAAAAATCTTCTAAAACCAGCTATCCTTGACTTCTAGGCGAATTAGGCTTCATATAGGTTTAGGTTAGTCGCCTAGAAAATTACATAATTAACCCTGACTAGTTGGCCTTCGTCCGCTTGTTCGCGGCAGCGGATTCGACCGCGGATTTCACCCCATGTTCTGCCTCCAGTGCGCGGTCTAATTCGCGGTCTACTCCGCGGCCACGCACCTGGAGGAGACTTCTTGCTTGATTTTCTCGCTCCTTTTCGACCGCGCTGATCTTCGATTAACCTTCCACGCTCCATATTGACTTCAAAACACTCTTTAGCTCTCTCATAGCTCTGAGTGGCTCTTGCAAAGCATCAAATTCTTAATTAGAGCATTTTGTTATCTTTTAGCATTCAGATATCAATAAAGTGCGGCTAAATTAGAGTGTAAATAGTGTTTAAATTGCATAAATATATCCTACTATCAACACCAATCACACTAGAGTCAACCAAGTTTGTATCTTCAACGTCCTTGGTTGACTTTAGTATTACTTCTTCAACATCGACATCCTCAAATTCTAGTTGGTTAGATTGTTGGTGTTCTACTGTGACCTCCTCCATTAGAACCTCAATTTCGGTATCTACGTCATGCTCTTCTTGGCTACTATCCCTAACATTGACTTGTTGAGCATTAAATGCTTCAACCAATTTACTCATTTGTACCTATAGGTTGCGAATAACAACATCTTACCTTTGTATGTGCAGTTGTTTCTCATTATTTTGTTCCACAAGGCACCTTAGCATATTTTTGATCTCTTTCAGGTCATCATCCATGGGTTCTTGTTCCTATTAACTTCACAAGAAAAAGAAGACCCATCAAAATAAGGGGTTGGGGTAAGGAATTATGTTAACCGGGGAGAAGGTGTTAGGTGTTAGGCATTCCCGAATTTTGTGGTTTTAGCACGGTCGCTTTAATCATACCTGGCCTAATTAAATTGTTTAATTACTTATATTTAGAGCCTATGTACATTTACCTTTTACCGCTTTTAATTATGGTGTTTTATCGATTTATCTTTGAAACAGATCACATGTGTATAAATCAGCTTTATTTGGCACGCTAAAAATTATGTCACGCGTACGTGTACATAATTAATAATCCTTAATTATTCAAGATTGTTTGGCCAAAGTCACGCGAATGCGTACGACGTACCTTGATTTATTTTGGGAATCATAACTATGTCACGCGAACGTGTACATAATAACAATCATAGGTTTAAAATGCGCCTAAAGCATTCTACGACGTTCGTGAGTTATTTTTCCTAAAACTAGTTCGAGATTATTGTAAGGCTAAATTATGGAAAATTATTGTGGGAGAGGTGATGTGATTTAATTGACATTTGATCTCTATAGTAATTAAAGAAATGGACACCTTATATGTATTTACAAGTATTGGACCATCTGGTTTATGAAATGGGCCGGCATGAATACACGTCATATGAACCCATTAATTACTTTTAGCATCTAATTTCCTACCGTCTCTTAATTTTAATTTGGGAAAAATACACAGGTGAGCACTTTCTAAAAAATATTTAACAAAATAATACTACTCTTTATTTATACCATAAATGGCAGATGTTTTCTACACTAACGGTAAATAGAGTTTATGCACATAATTAATGAGCAGCCAAAATGCACTAATTATGAGATATTTATCTTTTCACTTTCTCTCTCCTTCTCCTATTTAAAATTAAGGATTCAGTTATATTCTCTTATTTTTCATTAGATTTCTCTCTTTTTTAACCGTTATACTCATTCTATTCACCTAATTCTTATGAAATTAATACTACATATTTAATTATTCGTTATATATATTTGGTATAATTTTTTAGAGGAATTATGTGCATAACTTCTTACTTAAAATTGAAATTCTATATAATTCGTTGTTCAAATCATATTTGGTTTCAATTTGTAATCGGGTTTCATGTATTTGAAAATTATTAATTTGGATATAATAATTATAATAAAATTATGTTGTAAATATAGTAAATTATACTGAAATTATATATTGAAATTGTACGGTGGGTATAAAATTAGATTAAAAATTATATTATGGATATCATAAATTTGATAAAAATTATATTGTGAATATAATAAATTATACTAAAATTATATTGCGAATATAATAAAATATTTACTTAAAATATACTAAAATTATATTGTGGTACTCGTTGGGAGTTATGGTCCTATGGGGGTGAACCGAATCATCCTGAAATTATACTAACAGATACAAAAACTTATATCAAAATAACAAAAAAATACTACGGATATCATAAGTTTTACTGCGAATATAATAAATTATACTTAAATATACTGAAATTATATTTATCGTACTTGTTGGGAGTTATCTATGGTCCTATGAAGAGAGAATCATACTGAAATCATGTTGTAGGTTTAAAATATATTATAGGTTATTTCAATTATGCTGTGAAAATGATTGGAGAATTTATTTTGCTTGCAATTCATTATTATTGTCCTATAATTTTGGAATGAGTTGCTTAGGTTGGCTGTTTATGTTTTTTCCTCTTTGGCTTGCACTTTAATAACTGGAAGCATACTGCCAATCTTAGCAAACAAAACACTAATTTAACAATTACCCGAAGCACGTAATTAGACTCTGACAGAAGCTTAACGTGAACATCTTTAAAAACTTTCAATACTAAAAAATACTTTTCAACTTTATCTAATAATCCATGTACTCTTATACGTAACTTTAAGTTTTGATTTAAAACGAGAAACATGTACTCAATTTCCATGACTTCAACAATAGTGAGACAAATCAAATCAGTTAGGAAACAAAGCATAGAATTGATGTCATAGCCATAGAATAGAGCATGCAACTAATATAAAAACAGTAAATAAGAAAGTGAACCTAGGCCTTTTGATGAAATTATCTCCAAAGTTAAATGTATATAACCATTAACCAATGAATCAAAACACAGACCACAACTGGGACTCCACCGACGGCGACAAAACTCAGACGGATGGAACTTCTAACGTGTGGTTTTGGACACGTTTTGTGTAGGTAGTGATTAGTTAGATTGGAAATTTGTTAATCTTTTATTTTTTTCTTCTTCTTTTCCTTTTTGTTTTTCTTTAAAAGATAAAATATAAAGATAAGATGATTAACTACCTAATTTTTGACTAAAATAATATAGACAAACTAAATTATTACACTATAATTTATATGACACCCAAAATATACTAAAGCTAAGCTAACTTATTTATTATAATTCTAATTAAAAGAAACCATATATTTTTGTAAATTTTCTTTTTCTCTTTTTAAATAGAAATAAAATTTATACTATAAGCATGTGAATATTTTTTTTGTAATTTTTAACTTTTTTCAAATATAACTTATTAAAAATAAGATAAAAGTTTAAAATATCAAGATTAGACCTAGAAAAAATATTTACACTAAAATAGTATACAATTCGGGTGTGGTCAAAAATTAGTTATTCGCAGCATGCCCTCAGCAAAGAAAATGAACAAGGTGATTGATGTTTGACCCCACTATTATTTAAAAAGGAAAATAAGATAAAAAAAGAGATGTGACCGAGCCTTGGTTTTAGGCAGCCTACATATCTGGAGTTATAAGGGAATCAAGTCACGTGTAGTTGGAAGAAGAGCGATGGAGTATGCTTAGATGGAAAGTTGAGCGAAGTTCCGTCGAGGTTCCGATCCACGATTCCTACTATTACATCAAAATGAAAAAGAAATTACATACTCTTGAAATCTAAGAGTTACAAAATTCCTATCTAAATGTCATCCGGACTCTTGTCTTGATTCTTGAATTGCTTCCCCCATTGACTTTAGATAGAAACTTGATGTTCTCGTTGCAACAGACTATGAAATATTCTCACGGGCTTGTTTCTTGATCAAATGATGAGAAGATGGATCTTGACACCATATTTCTCCGCATGCATTCTGTCAAAGCTGGTTGCGCCTTGTATTGAGATCAAATGTTCCACTTTCTCTGGCAAGAGATGGAATCTTATTTTTGCACATCAAATCCGTGTTTTGCAGAAAAACCTACAAGTCATCACAAACAAACAAAACGGAAAAAAAATTTCGCCCCAGTTTGCTCTAGAAAATTTTTGTGAGTTATTTGATACACATTAAACTATCTTTGCTATTGCAGAATAAAGAATTGAAAAAGACATGTTTTTTTTTTAATAATAGAGGATGTTGTACCCTATGTTACAGGAAAGAAGGCAACCAGGGGATGTAGTACAATGTGTTAGCAATAAGATAAGGCTCGTGGCATTTTAGGTTGTTACTAGGGAATGTCGTACCCTATGTCAGCGATAAGTAATGCAGCCAAGGGATGTAGTACCATGTGTTGGCAATTAGGTGAGGCTCGTGGCACTCATAATGGAACTAGGAAATGTCATATCCTATATTGGCAGAAAGTAATGCAGCCAGGGATGTAGTACCCTGAGTGTGCAATAATACAAGGCTCGTGGCACTCTAAGAGGCTACTAGGAAATGTCGTACCCTATGTTACATAAAATGAGGCTTGTGGCGCTTTGAGATGCTACCGGGGCTTGACTACAATAGGGCTCTCGGAGAGTTCATTCACACGTACAAATTTTTTTAGCTCGTAAGCCCCCATCATCTATTGGACGCATAAACATTAGAGTAAGTAGAAGGAAGATTAGTGTATAAGCTTTTATATTGATTACTCTATTCTTCATTGCTCAAGGTATATTCTTTTGAATTGTGTAGTGACTAGACTTAGAAATTATTTTGTGTTAGAAACTAAGGCACAATATTTACTCTTTGTGAATTGTATTCACATATATACAGTTGTGAATTAAAGCATCGTTAGTATGCTTTACATTATTTTCAAACATAATTATGAAGGAATTGATATGTTAAATTACTTTGAGAACACTTTTGTCACTAAAAACTTTAATACCCGTGTTACTAATAAACATCTTTATTGTTCGAATCTCTCTAAATCGAGCATAGCACCATAGCACTATCTTAAGCAGGATTTTATGCTGGGATTGTTTTATCTCATCCTCCCTACCAAATTCTTAGGCTGGACAACTAAAATGTAATAGACAAATAAAATAGATAACCATAGAACATTGACCGTTAATTGGACCGACAACATTTACCAAAAGAAGGGAGCTTCTGCATCCTTAATTTTTGCACCATATACATTTTATTAATTATGACTTAAATATAAAAAATCAAAAAAAATCACTTTCCTTTATTCTCTAATTTCATCAATTAACTCTAAGCAAGTAACAACATATTTTTCTAAATTTTCTCTCTCTAGATTGGTATTTGGTGATTTTGGACAAATTTTTTGTCAACAAACATTTTTAGTTGTACTTTTGTGTACTTAATTAAGATATTATCGTCTATAACGCTATGCACTAGCTATTATTCAAACTGAAGTAACCGAACCGAATAAACCAAAACCGAAAGGAAAAAAATCGAACCATACGAAATTTAATTAGGTACGAAATTGGTATAGCATTTTACGAAACCGAATACTGAACCGAATAAACCAAAACCGAAAGGAGAAAAATCAAACCATACAAAAATTAAATAGGTATAATGTTGGTATAACATTTTATGAAATCGAATACAAACCAAAATATTTAATATCATGCCGTACCGACCGACACCCCTACTTTAGTTCCACTTTCTGAGACCAAAAGTTTATCCCTTTAGAAAGCATAAAGATGTTAAGAGGGTCACTGGAAGTTGATATAAGCTAATAGGGCCTAAGCGGGGAGGAGCCACTACTAATGGTGACAAGACGGTCTTAATGGTAAGATCCATCCAATTCAACCAAAATCATTAAGACCGGGAAAGGATTTGACATATATGCAATATATTAGCAACTTCTTCAAGCAACTAACCTAATATACTCGTAGTTGTTAATCAGCTGACAGTAAATTTCTTCTTATGATGTCAGCGCAGACAAGGTACTTAGCAGATGAAGTACTCGTGTGGAAGAAAACTAATGCTGAAACAACAAATATATTGGCAAACTCAACTTAAAAAATTAGGTAGTAAATAGATATTCTTCACCACCATAACTACTAACATTGTAAACAAAATTTGGAACTAAAATGCAAATTTGCAACTGATGCCGGGAAGAACTAGTAGTCTCAACTTCATAATAGCACATAGGGAGAAAAAAACAAGCTCAGAAACAAAGTAAAATCAATAGCCTCCCTTCAAATCGTTGACCACATCATATGGTATGGGAGTAACAGTTTCCAAAGTAGCACCTTCAACCATGAACCCCGGTTTGGGTCCTTGAGGTTGCCTCTTTGTGCTGATGACCTCACCCCTCGCCTTAGCCTCGGCCTTCAGCTTATCGTTCTTCTTGATTCTTTCCTTGACCTCTTCGGTGCACCGGGAAAGTTGAACATGCTCAATCCTCACATGGATCCTCTTTCGGAGGATTTTGTTACGAACCTGAAGTCCACAACAAGCAATCACATTAAATGCGGCACAAAAGAGTCAGTGAACCGAAGGACAAAACACATCTATCATTCACAAGAAATTATATTTTGAGTGAGACTCAACCAACAAAACTTGTATGAGGCACATTAGTAATTAGACAAGTGGAAAAGTGGGTCAGACATTGCAGACTCCCTCTTTTCCACTTGTTTAACAAGTAATGATGCCTCATACAAGGGTTGTTTGGTTGCGTATAAAAGGGATTGAAGAAGACTACGGATCTTCGTAAAGACAAATGACTCCCGTATGTGTCCATATGTGAAGGGATGGGATGCCACTTTCTCCATTTTGGTGGGAGACATTTCCCTTGGAGAAAACATTTTTCTTAAAATCAAGGTCACCAAACACTCCTATATAGACTGTTCACCGGAAATGAAGATTCCAAAGGATTAAGCTGGAATAGCAGAATCAATAGATTGTTCTGAATAGCTATCCAGTATGTTTTCTTAGCTATGTAGTGTGTAGCCGTGAAACTGTACAGTCGGAGCTCAGTTAGTATGAGCAATTATTATTTATTATCAATGAGCTGAGATACTATTTGGGATAAGGTCTCTACAAATTGCTAAATCTCTAATTAGCTCCTCTGGTTCAAGAAGATCAAAATACATATATAACTATATTTCCAACCAAGAAAATCAAATTAACTTCACAACTTCTTATAATCCATATAAACAACACACGCAATGAAATAACATTCTCAAAATTCCCAAACAAACGCATCAAACAAAATTACAAATTACACATGAAATATTATCCAAGAGAAAAAGAACCCAGATCTTACACTAAAACAAAGACCCAAAAAAGAGCAAATAAACAAACACATGGAGGGCATCGACATATAAAATTTGCTTAAAGCAATTTTAAAAGAATGACCTGTTTGTTGACTTCGACACCAACAGCGCGCTTGGTAACGTTCCAAACACGTCCAGTACGGCCATGGTAGAACTTGTGGGGCATGCCCTTGTGAACGGCGCCGTTCACTTTGACATCAACATAGTCACCGACTTTGAAGATCCTGAGATAGGTTGAAAGAGGGATTACTCCCTTCTTTCTGAAGGCGCGAGAGAATGAATCCCTCGTCCGAGACCTTAATCCATGGCCGGCCGGCATTTTCCTCTGCGGAGTGCTCTCTGTGTGTTTCTGTGAAGAGAAAGGAAGAAATTGACGAACTACTACACGATATGTATAAATGTGTGTTGCAGCTAGGGTTTGTATGGGTTTGGACCCGGAGACGGAATGTGGGCTTTTGCTTGTTTGGACTATAGTTGGGATAATTGAAACAAAAGGGACTTTTTTGGGGTGGTATTAGCGAAATGTTCCTAAAATTAGCGGTATTAAAAAAGTGATCCCAAATTCACACAAGCTCTTCGGGGGTATATGTATAAAATATATATATAATAAAATAAAATAAAGCTCTTCGAGGGTTTCTTTATCGGATCAAAATTATTGTCGAAATCTACTAAATTGTCATACTTTTACTCTTAGGATTTCTCTACCAATACGATAGAGTTAATGTTATTACTTTACCTATCTGTTAAGTTGTTCATCAAAATCTACCTGATAGCCATACTTCCGCTCTTCAAGAATCTCTACCGGATTGGTAGGGTTGATGTTAATTTTCTCTACCTATCTTTTAAGTTGTTCATCGAAGTCTACCATATTGATATACTAATTCTGGATATTTAACAAAGTGTTCTTCGAATTTGTCACTTTAATTTGGATCAAACCACACCAAATTTGTTCTAAATGATCTCAAATATAAAACAAAGCTTCCAAATACCAATATAAATAGTCCTAAATCACCAATTTAGTCAAATAACTTCAAATCAAAAAGACCAAATTTTGTCTCTTTCGACACTTTTTAAGGTCTAACAATTGAGTTTTGAGAATTTTTATAGTAAATCACTAAAAATTGTATTTGAACTAAAAGCTTAAGCACAAGTTATCAACATTCAAATGATTTTAACAATAATTGATCAGTAACTTCTATTTTCCACCAGCAAACAAGAACTTCAAGTTTTAAAAGTTGAAGAACTATGGTATTCAAGTAAAAACGAGAGTATTTTACTAAGACCGCAAAAAATAGGATATTTTTCCCAGATCAGTCCCTTTGGGGACACGACGTACGAATTTTTGCTATATTTGATTATAGTGGGCTGCTATATTGGATAAGTTGTTGGGCTTATGAAAGAAATGTCATAATGGCAAGGAAAAATAAGAGCAAATTTCATTTGTAGCCATTCGAAAAAACTAATGACAATAGTTAGCCACAAAATAAATCATACAATTAACAGCCCAAAACTAATTAAAAGGCTAGCCCTCCGGTGCCTTCAAACCCAGATCTTCGGTACTACTTTTCCTCCTCGCATTTCTCGATATCTCTCTTCTCTTCTACATCTTCTCCAGCTTCTTCTCTTCTTCCCCGTCCCGCTATTCCTCCCGAAACCCTAACTCCGAGATCGATTACTCCTTTGTGGCTTCGCTCAAGAAATTCCTAACCGAATCTCCGGGATCCCCGACGGCCGATGACGATACAGTTTCAGGAACAACGTCAGTTGAGGTTGCTAAGAAACTGGACGAATCCGCTTGGAAAATGAGAATCAAAGGCTATTTTTGTTTGATTTTTGTGGCTGATTTTGCCGAGTTTTGGAGCAGTTTTCAGCAGTTTCGCAGCTGATTTTGCCGCTCTTTGGGGCTGGATATTGGTCCCCTTTTCAGCTTGTTTTTGGTCTAATTTCACGACTGATTTTGCTGTGTTTTTGGGGATTCTTTTAAGGTGGAAGGGAGCTGATGTTAGGGGATGATTTGAGGTCATTTATGGGAGAAAACAATGGCGTTTTGGATGGAGGAAGGATAATATTGAGGCTGGTTTAACAGGGGAAGAAAATGGTCTTTTACATTTGCTTATTTTGGTGGAGCTTTTATGGCTGAAACAATGGTAGAGAAAGCTACTGCATTTTTGGCCGGAGAAGAAGAAGATGGATGCGCTTTTTTACCTCATACTAGGTCGTACATAATTTTGATAAATACCGAATAAGGATATCGAAATAAAATTTTTTGGTATTTGGTCTTCGATATTTTGGTATTTGGTATGGTATTTGGTTTAAGTTTAAAAAAAATTAATATTCGGTATGGTATTTGGTATTTTAAAATTAATAGACTTTCACTATACAAAACATGTACAAAAATAAACTGTCATTATACAAAAGAAATATACTAAATAGAATGTCATTATACAAAATATATACAAAATAGACTGTCACTATACAAAAATATACTAAATAGACTGTCGCTATACAATTTATATACAATAGACTGTCACTATACAAAATATATATAAAATAGACTGTCACTACCCAAAATATATACTAAATAGATTGTTACTATACAAAAAATATACAAAATAAATTGTCACTATACAAAATAGACTGTCAATATACAAAAAATATACAAACAGACTGTCACTATACAAAATAGATATTTTGGGCTATTAGATGCAATAAGTTTGGGCCGAAAGGCCATTTTGTGTAAGTGGAAAAAAATATGGACTATTAAAATTTTGAGGGGCTATAGAGAGTAGTTTTCTCGAAAAATAATGCTTCACTGCCCCTCTTCTACTATTTACCCGACCGTGCCCCATTCTTGCTTCTTCTTCACATTTCAGCTTTAACGTTCCATCCAGAATCAGTGAAGTCCTCATCCAAATCATCTCAAGCTTCAGAACCAAACCTTCGCAGGTTTAGGCGGGTTTGCTCCGCAACAACACTGCCCCGTTTGCCATCCCTACCTGAGAATAGGGCTTATTTAAACATTTCGACCGTCCAAATTAAAAGAACTATAATTCTTAAAAAGGTATGCCTGATTGATACTTCACTGACTACACATGATTGCAACTGCTACCTCATGCCACCCAACTAGCACCCAGAATATATTCACCCCATCATCTGATCAGTCGGTCATCTTAAAGAATTCTAAGTAGTAAGTAGCCATCACAATTTGCAAAACTGACACTTCCCTAAGCTAAATTCCAAAGCATGCAGACACAACAGAGAAATAGTTCACATGATATGTTACGCGGCGCCTTCCTGAGATTCTTTGGAAGTGCAACGTAAGGCTAAGTAACTTATGTTAGTGCAGTTGTTATCCGCCAACTAAGTCCATGATGATATGCTATAATTACGTATTTTAGTCGCTTATCACACTCTAATTTATTGGACTTTAATTAAGTTTGAGCTTTAATCGCTAGTGTTTTGCACTAATTGTGTATTTTATGCCTTGTAGGGGTGATTTCGAGCTATGTAGATGTTATAGAATAAATTCAAGTGATTTGGAGCTTTGAAGTCTGAGTAAAAGCCCAAGTAATTAAGCCGGATCGTGTTCGGGTATCAACGGATGATAGTTAAGAACGAACAAAGAATCGAGTAGGCATATTATGGACTGTCTAGTAAAATGCACATAACGTTTCGCTCAGAACTCCACTTGAGCTTCACAATATATAGTTGGAAAGCTAATTCAAAGGTATACAACTTTCACGTTTTAAGTTTTTCCAAATTCCAAATGTAACAAGATGAAAAATGTGAGACAAGTGCGCATTCGTGCACTGGCCGCGGATGTGAGGCAGAACACTGGGTAAAATCTGCAGCCGCGGACGTCCTTACCGAGAAAAGTGTCATTTTTAGCGTAGGAGAAGGTATAATTGTTTGGGCCCGATGCTACTTGGTGTATATACATGGAAAACGGTATTTTGGGGACCTTTGACAAACTTTTGACACAGATTCGACTTAAGGAGGCAAGAACACAATAGGAGCAAGGCGGAGAATTCTTCTACGAGTTTTTTACTTCCTTCTTCCTATTTCCATTATTGGTTATGAATTTTAGTATTGTAGTTTTACATACTATTATGAGTAACTAATTTGTTATCTAGGGTTTTGATAGAACCTCTTGAATGATTAATTCTTGTTCTGTTTTAATATAATTTAACCTTTGAATTTTTCTATTTATTCAAATATGTGCTTATTTCAGTTGATTGAATGGCCATCGATTGACTGTGACTATTTATTATGTGTTGCTTGAGAAATAATACATATTTAGGTGGTTGTTGAACAATGTCACTCTTAACGTATGTGAGAAATCAATATAGCGGGTTTAAAGGTAGGTTTAGAAATAACAAAGTCTTGACGTGGTCATAATGAGCGGTTAGATAAAGCCAACCAGCGTGGTTCAAGAGAATATGTCTAGTAAATTATTGTAGTTGCTTGAGAGAGAATTACGGCACCTAAAGTGCTCACGATCAGTAGAGAATACATAGGCAAAATTGTAAGGAACATAGCGAGAAAGATTCCAACACTTGGGGAAATCATAACTCTAGACCTCCTAAATTTAATCTCCAACCCTTAGTATCTTTAGTTGTTAATTTACTGATTTAGTTTCTTTGTTAATTAGTTAGATATAAGATTCTTAATCTTTATAACTTAGAAATTTATTCGAGTTTGTCTTCTTAGCGATATTGAACAATTATGGCGAAACCTTAGTTCTCTGTGGGATTCGACTCCGGACTTTCATACTGGATTATATTTGCAGTGACACTTATCCTTTTTAGGACTAGAGTTGGGAGTGATCATTCCCCTCCGTACGCTAGACGAGATTGTAGAATTGGCGAGTTTTGCCCTGTCCTACCAGATCAACCAAATATAGTGCAACATGATCCTTGATGAGTAGATCCTGTATCTGGTCTTTTATGGTGGTGGATACTTCGCTCCCCCCTTAGGGTGGGCAGTAGGCACACCGATACTAGGTCAGCTCTTCAACTTAGCACATCAACAACATGATTAGTCTTCCCACTTCGGTATTCTGGTTGAAGTGAAATTCCGCTAGGAGTTCCTGCCACCGGGCCTGTCGACTATTCAGCTTCGGCTGGGTCATGAAATGGCTAACAGTTGTGTTGTTTGTCTTGACCAGAAACGAGGTTCCCAACAGATAATGCCTCCAAAGGCGTAAGTAATGAACAACAACCAATAATTCTTTTTCGTGAGCGGCATAGCGACGTTCTGCATCCTTCAGCTTCCGGCTCTCGTACGCTACAGGATGCCCTTCTTGTAGTAAAACTCCGCCAAGAGCATAGTCAAAAGCATCCGTTTGTACCTCGAAGGGCTTGGCCAAATCAGGGAGGGCCAAGACAGGGCTACTAGACATAGCTGCTTTTAATGCGTTGAAGGCCTCTGCTCGCCTGGGTCCCAAATCCCAAGGCGTAACCTTTTTGAGGAGTTCTGTCAATGGCATTACAATGAGGGAGTAATTTTTCACAAATTGCATAGGCCAAGGAACGCCCTCAAGGCGTGGATATCCTTGGGCGACGACTAATCTATGATAGCTTGAATCTTTTATTGGTCCATCCTGATTCGCCCTTCCTCGATGACATGTTTGAGGAAGTCAATCTCCTTTTGAGCAAATGAGCACTTGGATAACTTCGCATATAATCCGTGCTCCCGCAACCGGGCTAGGATCTTTCGCAAATACTGCAAGTTTCTTCTATTGTTTGGCTATAAACCAAAACGTCATCCAAATAGACCACCACAAATTCGTCAATGTACTCTCGGAAGACTTGGTTCATCAGGGTTCAAAATGTGTATGGAGTGTTAGTCAAGCCGAATGGCATAACCAGGAAGTCGAACGACCCAAATCTTGTCACATAGGTCGTCTTGTGTTTATCACCCTCAACAATCCGAACTTGCCAATACCCTGTCTTCAGGTCAATTTTTGTGAACACCCTCGCACTCCCCAATCTATCGAACAAGTATGCCATGAGCGGAATAGGATACTTATTCTTCATAGTGATTTTGTTTGGATCTCGATAATCCACACGGAGTCGTAGACTACCATCATGTTTCTTTTGGAATAGCACAGGGGACTCATATGGGGACTTGGAGGGCACATTGATCTCTGTGTCAAGCATCTCCGTAAACTTTCTTCGAAGCTCGATGAGTTCGGGTTGTGACATTCTATAAGGTTCCTGGGCGGGTGGGCGGTGGCTTCGCACCCGGCACAAACTCAATCTCATAGTCCACAGTGCGCCTAGGCGGGAGTCGCTTTGGAATATCCCGTGGCATGACATCTACAAACTCCAATAGTAGCTCCTTTACAGGTGTAGGAATGGGGCCCGATGAGCGTTATACATCTTCAATGCATAGGGTAGACAAGAACATAGGTTCATGTCTTTTGACTCCCTTCTTCAACTGCAAGGCCGAGATGTTCTCAGCGACCATCTTCATGGGCATGCACGGGATAATGCAGGGCTTGGCCCCTTTTTCTCCCATCATCAAAAGCATGTCTGCATATGGTACGGGCATGGTGTTGATTTGCCTCAAGAATTCCAACCCAACTATCAACTCGAAGTCATCTATGATCACCATGCGCAAGTTGAATTTTCCTTAAGGACCCAGCTTCACTTGTACTTCTTTGGCTATTCCACGCACTGGTTGAGGAGGTGAGTTGATAGCCTTCACATGCCCTCTTCCCTTTCCTACAGTTATACCAAGGTGCTCCACCTGAGTTGAGGCCAAGTAGTTGTGGGTAGCACCCGTGTCTATCATCGCCCGAATGGGCTTGCCATTTACCTTCAGTTCAACGAACATTAAGGTCCTCTCTTATTTAAGAGGAGTCCTCTCATCCGCCTTCTTTTTCCCTTTCTTGGTGATTGGGTAGGGGTCCTTCTTCTTATGGACACCAGCACTGGTTCTCGCTACTGCCTCAGAAATAGATCCAACAATTGCATCGAAGGCGCCTACTGGTTCGGTCTACTCCGCATCCTCTGCTTCGTCATCTGTCCCATCATCAAAAGCTTGATGGGCGTTCATATGTGTATGTGGGAATTCATTATTCCAATGTGGCCTGCCACAATGAAGGCATCCTAAAGGAGGCTTTCTCCCCCGATCATTGTTGTTTGACGATGCATTATTGCTTCATGAGGAAGGATCCTTAGATTTGGTTGCACTCTGATCCCCCCACTTCTGCTAGGGCCACCATTTCTAAGCTGGAACCCTTTGTATCCCACTCAGACAAGCGGTTGAGGCCTATCCTTCTGAGTTTCCACTTGATAGTCCCCAAGGCATTTCGCTGCTTGGATCGCCTTGGGTAGGGTATCTACCTTTTGTCTTTGCAGTTCCACACGAGCATAAGATTTTAACCCTTCCAGGAATGTGAAGAGTTTGTCTTTGTCCTCCATGTCACTTATGTTCAGCATGAGCGCAGAGAATTCTCGCACGTAATCTCGCACTGATTTGGTCTGGCGGAGCTCCCATAGTTTTCTCCTTTCCTTGTACTCAACATTTTCGGGGAAGAACTGTAAGCGTATAGTTGCCTTCAGTTTTGCCCATGTCTCTAGAGCATCTTCACCGGCCCTGATAGCTTCGTACTTCACCCGCCACCAGAGTTTAGCATCACCCTGAAGATATATGGCAGCAATTGCTACCTTCTTAGCTTCTTCTTAGCTTCTCACGACATCGAAGTACTGCTCGATGTCGAAGATGAAGTTTTCCACTCCTTTAGCATTCCGAGTTCCACTGTATGGCTTTGGCTCAGGAATTTTCAGTTTCTGTGCCATAGGGGCGAGGTTCACAGCACCCCCGATTTGGTTTCCACCTGCTCGAAGCAAGCCTTGTAAAACAGCATTGACAATATTGAGTTGGCCTATCAAGTTGTCTATAGTTTGTTGCATGACAGTCACCTTGTCTGCCTCTCGTACCTTGTAGGCTAAATCCTCGGCACGCTCCTATTGGAGGCCCTCGAATTTACCAAAAATTTCGGCTGCCTCTGTGGCTGCCGTTTGCTGGTCTCCTTCAGAGTCGCGACTGATGTTTTCTATGTCAACTTCAGCCTGGAGCATTCTGCGTTCCAGGTCGTCCAACCTTTGCACTAGGCTGGCTCTTAGTTCAGGCACCGTATCCACGATGGGTCGTAATACGTCAACCGTCTCTTCAAGGGCCGCAATGCGGTCCCCATGATTCACCATGGTCAGAAATGGTGGTAATGGCAATGCGTTCCCTCGTCCTATGTCGAGCCTAGGCTCTGATACCAACTGTTATGCGGTGCCTTCCTGAGATTCCTTGGAAGGGCGACGTAAGACTAAGCAACTGATGTTAGTGCAGTTGATGTCCGCCAACTGAGTCCCCTCCGCGCTAGACGAGATTGTCAGTGCCGTACGAAAAAACCAATGTTAAGAGAAATTGAGAGAACGGAAAGTAGAATTGAAAGAAAGCTTGATTGCATTAATGAAAGCTATTACAAAAAGGCAATGCGGTGTCGAGGGGGAGAGACACCAATACAGAGAATTGTTTGCTTGCTAGAATATTTTGATTGCTTGATCCCCCCTAATAATGCTTAAAAAAAAAAAACCAAAGTTCATAATGGAAATGCATGGATTAAAACTACTCTATATTTACAATGAAAAGAACTTAGTTTTCTAGAAGGTAGAAACAAGTCTGTTGTCAGCAACCTTGTATTCGGCATCATGATCTGCGCGCGGGGCGTTGTCTGCGCACGCGGCGATGTTGGCAGTTGCCTGCGGCTGGGCGCTGGCGAGGGATATTGGTGGGGCGATAGAGGCACATGCGCGCTTGTCACTTGGTGCAGCCAAGACCACCGGACCGTCTGTGGCGCTAGGCGTTGGGAGGCTTGCTAGGACGCTATGGGGCGCGTCCAAGGGGTCATGCTGGAAAGACGCCCATGATAGGTATTATGGTAAACCATCAAAAGACTTGCATGATCTCACAAACAAAACAAAATTCTTGAATAAAGAGAAAAGCTTAAGTTCCTAAAAAAGATTGTATCATAAACTTCATCACTCAGTCACCAGAAAACTGATAATTCTTTACAGGCTACACGACAGTTCTAATTGGTTATTTCTTCTCCGCCTCAACTGCTCTCTTCAACCTGGCTCCAAATGTGTCATGCATTTGTACGCTGGATACGCAGCTTGCCATATGCATTGAATGATTTCATCTCATCTGTGACCTTGACAAGGTCCACAACTGGCTGCTCCCCAGTAATAGGCAGGCATGTATGGACCCTGGACCTGAGTGGTAGTGGCAAGTTCCTCTGCACTAAAATCACCAGCCTGCAAGAGAGTTCAAGGTAAATTTTCATAATGTGTTAAGATACCAAAGAAGGAATCCTGAACTAGCAAGGCAAAGAATAATTATTTTCAAATTTACCTTGACTTTCTTAGCACGCCTTAGAAAGATGACAAGCTTAGCCTTGTAAGTCTTGAGCCTCTGGACATTGGTTTGGAGACCTTGCAAGGATCTATTCCTGCAGTGATGATAAACAACAATGCCAATGGTTGGTGCTAGTTTCTTGGGAACACCAATTGCCTGAAATCCAAAGCTACTTATTAATGGGGGAAATCAAACGTACAAGTCCTTCAAAATAATATATAAGCAGTTTAAATATAAGTATCAGTGAAGCGAAGAATATGACTAATAAACGGGATGGCTTTTGTTCTTTTCTATGGAGGACAGGGTGGACAGGGTGGTGAAGAGGAGTAAATGACATTCAACAAGTAACTACAAATCGCCTACCAGCATGGAATTTCATGTTGTATTTAAGAGCTTGTCCATGAACAATAGATCGAAGTGATCCCGCAGGTGGCCTAGGGAAGATCTTCACAACCTTCTGCTGCGTAGCTGAAGACAATAGAATAATGACAGGTAGGAAAATGTTAATACTGTTCAAATAAAATTGAATTTCAAAAAGAAAAGAATCATGCAAAGTAGTTCAACACAATGGTAGCTTACCAGCACGTCTCGTTGTTTTCCTAGCTGGTTGGTTGAACCAAGTCCTTGCATAGTTTTATCAATGCTTCTTGAAGTGCCCATTGGGTATAACGTTGTTGTGATTCAAGTCTTACCTGAAATTGAACAGAAACGGAATATTTCAAACAAACATCACAAAGCTAGTTGCTCTTGTGAACTAACTAGCATAAAACTCTCACTTGTCTTTCCACTTTGTACTTTTGTGAACTTTGATTTTGTATTACCACAACAACAACATACCCATCACATGGGGTAGGAGAGTGTAGTGTGTATGCAAATCTTACCTATACCTAGTAAAGGTAGAGATGCTGTTTCTAATAGACCCTCGGCTCAGAAAGGTAGGAAGGAGAAGAAGAAGAATAAGCACAAGGAGAAAAAGAAGAAGAAAAGTGTTTACCTTGAAAATGGTATTAACAATTATATTTGATTTTGTGGTTTTAAAAATATGTGATTTATTCTAATACTAGTTATTAGGTGAATAATGCTAAGAGCAAATAAGAAAATAAGGTATGCAAACCAAGATTATCTCAAGGCCAGGGGCCTCGAGCTTTCTTGAACAAAGGCCTCAAGCTCGAGCTAAGACAACTGTTATAGGCGGTCGATGAAGAAATAATGATATTCGGGCCTCAGGATAGCCTTTGATGGTGAATAATGAGCAATGAATGTAGAACAATTAATGAACTCAGTGAATGAACGCAATAAACGAAAAACAATAAATCAGTGGAATAACTATTGAGCACATTTCGGCAAGGAAGTAGAGAATGTTCTTATTGTATAGAATATTCATATGTGTTACAAAATGACAAGGGTCCCCTTTATATAGGAGGGGGTAATCCCAATATATTACAAATCTAATTATGACGAAAGGAATGCTATTGGTACATCTATGTAATAGCTCAGTACAGACTCGTACTATTCTTGCACATCTTGTCAGCTCTAATCACGTATCTTTGGCAATTTTCCGCCTTTCCATGACGGTCTCCGATTTCTATCATGTCTCGAGGTATGCCGGGATGAGCCTATGATACACCATCTCGAGGGACACGCCTCGGAGTCGATCCTCAGACCCTGCTTCGAGGCCATCGAGACCGGGCTCGGGGCGCCATAGAAACCTCAAAATCGGCTTTTCCCAATTTTGACTGTATACAAAAATCAAGAAACAGAGGGGGAAAGGTGGGGATAAAAGGATAAGTAGTACCAGAATAGTAACAACAAGAGAATATGATAACTGAAACAAACTTTGATTTTGTATTGTTCGAAAAAAATTAAACTTTAATGAAAATCTAATCACCTCATAACAAACAATCACTCATAACAGTTCATAAATATGCAAGTCTAACACAATGTGTTGTCTATCTTGACCATACTGGGTCATGAAATGGCTTACAACTGTGTTGTTTTTCTTGACCACAAACGGGGTTCCCAGCAGATAATGCCTCCAAGGGCGTAAGCAATGCATGACAACCAATAATTCTTTCTTATGGGCGACATAACGTCGTTCTGCATCCTTCATCTTCTGGATATCATACGCTACGGGATGCCCTTCTTGTAGTAAACCTCCGCCAAGAGCATAGTCGGAAGCATTCGTTTACACCTCGAATGGCTTGACCAAATCAGGGAGGGCCAAGACGGGGCTACTAGACATAGCCTCTTTTAATGCGTTTAAGGCCTCTGCTCTCCTGGGTCCCCAATCCCAAGGTGTGACCTTTTTGAGGAGTTCTGTCAATGGCACTTTTATGAGGGAGTAATTTATCACAAATTGCCGATAGAAATTGCATAGGCCAGGGAACGCCCTCAAGGCGTGGATATCCTTGGGCGACAACCAATCTGTGATAACTTGAATCTTTTGTTGGTCCATCTTTATCCGTCCTTCCTCGATGACATGTCCGAGAAAGTCAATCTGCTTTTGAGAAAATGAGCACTTGGGTAGCTTCACATATAATTTGTGCTCCCGCAATAGGGCTAGGACCTTCCGCAGGTTCTCCAGGTGTTCTTCAAGTGTTTGGCTATAAACCACAATGTCATCCAAATAGACCACCACGAATTCGTCAATGTACTCTCGGAAGACTTGGTTCATCAGGGTGCAAAATATGGCTGGAGCGTTAGTCAAGACGAACGACATAACCAGGAAGTCGAACGACCCAAATCTTGACACACAGGTCGTCTTGTGTTCATCACCCTCAACAATCCGAACTTGACAACACCCTGTCTTCAGGTCAATTTTCGTGAACACCGTCGCACTCCCCAATCTATCGAACAAGTCTGCCATGAGCAGAATAGGATACTTGTTCTTCACAATGATTTTGTTTAGAGATCGATAATCCACACAAAGTCGTAGACTACCATCATGTTTCTTTTGGAATAACACAGGGGACCCATATGGGGACTTAGAGGGCACATTGATCTCTGTGTCTAGCATCTCTGTCAACTTTCTTCGAAGCTCGGTGATTTAGGGTTGTGACGTTCTATAAGGCGCCTGGGCAGGTGGCTTCGCACCCAGCACCAACTCAATCTCATGGTCCACAGTGCGCCTAGGTGGGAGTCGCTTTGGCATATCCTGTGGCATGACGTCTTCAAACTCCAATAGTAGCTCCTTTACGAGTGTAGGAATAGGGCCCCAGGAGCGTTCTAAATCTTCAATACATAGGGTAGCCAAGAACATAGGTTCATGTATTTTGACTCCCTTCTTCAACTGCAAGGCCGAGATGTTCTCAACGGCCATCTTCATGGTCATGCACGGGATAATGCAGGGCTTGGCCCTGTTTGCTTCCATCATCAGAAGCATGTATGCATATGGTATGGGCATGGTGTTGATTTTCCTCAAGAATTCCAACCCAACTATCAACTCGAAGTCATCTATGATCACCATGCGCAAGTTGAATTTTCCTTAAGGACCCAGCTTCACTTGTACTTCTTTGGCTATTCCACCCACTGGTTGAGGAGGTAAGTTGATAGACTTCACATGCCCTCTTCCCTTTCCTACAACTATACCAAGGTGCTCCACCTGAGTTGAGGCCAAGTAGTTGTGGGTAGCACCCGTGTCTATCATCGCCCGAATGGGCTTGCCATTTACCTTCAGTTCAACGAACATTAAGGTCCTCTCTTTTAAGAGGAGTCCTCTCATCCGCCTTCTTTTTCCCTTTCTTGGTGATTGGGTAGGGGTCCTTCTTCTTATGGATACCAGCACCGGTTCCCGCTAATGCCTCAGAAATAGAGCCAACAATTTCATTGAAGGCACCTACTGGTTCGGTCTACTCCGCATCCTCTGCTTCGTCATCCATCCCATCATCAAAAGCTTGATGGGCGTTCATCTGTGCATGTGGGAATTCATTATTCCAATGTGGCCCGCCGCAATGACGGCATCCTGAAGGGGGCTTTCTCCCTCGATCGTTGTTGTTTGGAGATGCACTATTTCTTCATGAGGAAAGATCCTCAGATTTGGTTGTACTCCGATCTCCCCACTTCTGCTAGGCCCACCATTGCTAGGCTGGCCCCCTTTTTATTCTGCTCGGACAGACGGTTGAGGCCTATCCTTCCGAGTTTCCACTTGATAGTCCCCAAGGAATTCCGCTGCTTGGATCGCCTTGGGTAGGGTATCTACCTTTTGTCTTTGCATATCCATACGAGCGTAAGGTTTTAACACTTACAGGAATGTGAAGAGTTTGTCTTTTCCCCCCATGTCACGTATGTTCAGCATGAGCGCGGAGAATTCTCGCACGTAATCCCGCACTGGTTTGGTCTGGCGGAGCTCCCGTAGTTTTCTCCTTGCATTGTACTCAACATTTTCAGGGAAGAACTATAAGTGTATGACTTCCTTCAACTCTGCCCATGTCTCTAGAGCATCTTCACCGGTCCTAATAGCTTTGTACTTCACCCGTCACTAGATTTTAGCATCACCCTGAAGATATATGGCATCAGTTGCTATTTGTTGCCTTCTTATCTTTTTCTAGGCCTCCTACGGCATCGAAGACTGCTCGATGTCGAAGATGAAGTTTTCCACTTCTTTTGCATTCATTCCATTGTATGGCTTTGGCTCAGGAATTTTCAGTTTCTGTGCCACAGGGGCGAGGTTCACAACACCCCCGATTTGGTTTCCACTTGCTCGAAGCAAGCCTTGTAAAGCAGCATTGACAACATTGAGTTGGCCTATCAAGTTGTCTATAGTTTGTTGCATGGCAGTCACCCTGTCTGCCTCTTGTCCGCCAACTGAGGTCCCCTCCGTATGCTAGACGAGATTGTTAGTGTCGTACTAGAAAACCAATATCAAGAGAAATTGAGAGAATTGAAAGAAAGCTTGATTGCATTAATGAAAGCTATTACAAAAAGGCAATATGGTGTCGAGGGGGAGAGACACCAGTATAGAGAATTGTTTGCTTGCTAGAATATTTTGATTGCTTGATCCCCCCTAATAATGCTTAAAAAAAACAAAGTTCATAATGGAAATGCATGGAATAAAACTACTCTATAGTTACAATGAAAAGGACTTAGTTTTCTAGAAGGTAGAAACAGGTCCGTTGTCAGCAACCTTGTCTTCGGCATCACGATCTGCGTGCGCGACGATGTTGGAAGTTGCATGCGGCTAGGCACTGGCGAGGGATATTGGTGGGGCGACAGAGCCACATGCGCGCTTGTCACTTGACGCAGCCAAGACCACGGGGTTGTCCGTGGTGCTAGGCGTTGGGAGGCTTGTCAGGACGCATGGCGCATCCAATGGGTCATGGGACATGGATGGAATGCCGCCCATGACAGATATTATGGTAAACCATCAAAAGTCTTGCATTATCTCACAAACAAAACAAAATTCTTGAATAAAGAGAAAGCTTAAGTTCCAAAAAAAGATTGTATCATAAACTTCATCACTCAGTCACCAGAA
Organism: Nicotiana undulata; assembly: GCA_005239495.1. Lineage (NCBI taxonomy): Eukaryota > Viridiplantae > Streptophyta > Magnoliopsida > Solanales > Solanaceae > Nicotiana > Nicotiana undulata. The sequence continues at coordinate 167,487 of ML254072.1, forward strand.
AACTGATACTTCCTCTGGTCCACAATAAGTGACCAATTTGTTTTTGGCACAACCATTAAGAAAATACTAAATTTTATATAAAAATACCTAGTATGACTAAACTACCCTTAATTAAATATTTAATGCGAGGAGTAAGAAAACTTTTGAAGGATATGTACATAAGGGTTATTTTGTAAAAACAAATTGAATTCTTTATTGATTATATAAATGGACACTTATTTTGGACCAAAATAAAAGCAAATTGATCACTTATTGTGGACCGGAGGGAGTAATTCTTACAGGCGACACGACAGTTCTAATTGGTTATTTCTTCTTTGCCTCAGCTGCTCTCTTCAACCTGGATCCAATGTGTCATACATTTGTACGCTGGATACGCAGCTTGCCATAGGCATTGAATGATTTCTCGAGCGTGTGGCTATAGATTCTCAAATTTGTTTTGAAAAATCTGTTTTTGATGAAGTTTGGCTTGAAGATGAAAATGTGTTTGGACATACGTTTTCAAAACATATTTCCCAAATTTATTTTGGAAAACATGTGTATTATGAGGGATTTGGTCCAAAACCAGCTATTGAGCTGGTTTAGGGATTTTGCAAAATATAGGCAAAATTTATGACCAAACATGTGTTTGCCAAATAAAACCCAAGTTTATTTTGGCAAAATATATGGCCAAAGGGTCCTTCATCTCACCAGCCTGCAAGAGAGTTCAAGGTAAATTTGCATAATGTGTTAAGATACCAAAGCAGGAATCCTGAACTAGCAGGGCAAAGAATGATTACTTTCAAATTTACCTTGACTTTCTTAGCATGCCTTACAAAGATGACAAGCTTAGCCTTGTAAGTCTTGAGCCTCTGGACATTGGTTTGGAGACCTTGCAAGGATCTATTCCTGCGGCGATGATCAACAACAATGCCAATGGTTGGTGCTAGTTTCTTGGGAACACCAGCTGCCTGAAATCCAAAGCTACTTATTAATGGGGGAAATCAAACGTACAAGTCCTTCAAAATAATATATAAGCAGTTTAAATATAAGTATCAGGGAAGCGAAGAATATGACTAACAAATGGGATGGCTTTTGTTCTTTTCTATGGGGGACAGGGTCATGAAGAGGAGTAAATGACATTCAACAAGTAACTAGAATCTCACTTTCAGTTCTTCAAGAAAAAATCCCCTCCCAACATGGACTTTCATGTTGTAGTTTAGTGTTTGTCCATGAACAATAGGTCGAAGTGATCCCACAGGTGGCCTAGGGAAGATCTTCACAGCCTTCTGCTTTGTAGCTGAAGACAACAGAATAAAGACAGGTAGGAAAATGTTAATACTGTTCAATAAAAATTGAATTTCAAAAAGAAAAGAATCATGCCAAGTAGTTCAACACAATGGTAGCTTACCAACACGTCTCCTTGTTATCCTAGTTGGTTGGTTGAACCAAGTTGTAATGTCCCAGCCGGTCGTTTTGTGTGTTGCGACTCTGTTCCCGTAAATGACTCTTTCCATAGCGGCTACTCGTGCCTTATGATTTGTGTGTGGGGGGGGGGGGCAGGTAGTTCGAGATTCAGAAGTGATTTAGCCAGTTCAGGAACACTTGGTTCCTGAAGGCTAGCCTATTTGGTTAATTTTTGTTCCGAGCAGCATTTTGAGAAAACGACCCCGGATTATGATTTCGGACATGAGCGTATGTTCGCCTCGGGTTTCTGATGACCGGGGAGTATTTCGGCACCTAAATTGGAATTCAGGATTTCATAAGATTTAGAATTCAACCTGGAATTGGACCTTTTGATATCAGGGTCCAAATGGAATTTCGGAAC
>ML254073.1:1046-21601 GCA_005239495.1 Nicotiana undulata
ACATCTCTGGGTCTACCTGCTACGGGCTGACCTCTACCCCTCATGGCCTGCCCTCCACCTCTATGCGTGTAACCTCCACCTCTGGCACCACGACCACCACCCCTAGCTGGGTGAGGGTGCACCTGATGCGGGAACCATGGCATGGGAACCCTGATACTGAGAACCACCAAAACCTCGGGGGAAAAACCTGGAAATATGCCCCATACCACCGCAAGTGAAGCAAGACCTCGGCTGCTGAGAATACTGACCCTGGAACTGTCCCTGTCGACCAGAATGACCACCCTGATAGCTCTGAATCGGTGGTGCACTGATGGAAGCTGAAGGTGCACTGTGGGATACCTGGAGTGCCGCCTGATAAGGCCTAGGAGGATGACCTCAGCCAAAGGAATCTCTGCCCCCATATGAGACACCACTAAAACGGCCAAAATGACGAGGTCTCTTGTCAGACCCCTGTCCACCACCCTGGGATAATACCATCTCAATGTGCCTGGCCACATCGGTTGCATCCTGGAAGGAGATATCAGTACCCGCCTCTCTGGCCATCTGAAGCCTGATGGGCTGAGCTAGACCCTCAATAAACCTCTGAACCCTCTCCTGATTAGTGGGGAGTATCATAATGGCATGCCTGCCCAGCGTAATAAACCTAGTCTCGTACTGAGTGACGGACATGGAAGCCTACTGTAGACGCTCAAACTGCCTCCGAAGATCCTCTCTCTGAGTAACTGGAAGGAACTTCCCCAAGAATAACTCGGAGAACTGACCCCAAATCAAAGGTGCAGACCCAGCTGGTCTGGTCAAGCAGTAATCTCTCCACCAGGCCTTGGCGGTGCCAAAAAGACGAAATGTAGCAAAATCTACTCCATTGGACTCCACAATGCCATGTTCCGAAGAACCTCATAACAAGTGTCTAAATAATCCTGGGGATCCTCTGATGGTGCACCAGTAAATGTAGTAGTGAATAACTTGGTGACCCGATCCAACCTCCACAGAGCATCTACGGACATGGCTGCTCCCTCAACTGCTGGTGCCCCAATACCCGACTGAACTACTCCGGCCGTCTGAGGTATCGGAGTCTGGAACTGAGTGGCAAACTGCTTTGGCATATGAATAGCAGGAGTCTGGGTCCCTCCCCCAGCCAGAGATCTAGATGGTGCAGTAGGAAGAAGACTGGCCTGAGTCACACTCTCCATGAGTCCCACTAAGCGGACTAGAGCGTCCTGAAGCACTGGGGTGGCAATGAACCCTTCCGGGACCTGAGCTGGTCCCACCGGAACTGTCAGGGTAGGAACCTCACCGGCAAAGTCTACCTGTGGGTCCTCTACTGGAGCTTCTGCTCTAGCTCTGCCTCAGCCTCTAGCATGGCATCGGCCTCGGCCCCTCGTAGGAGCTGTAACAGGAGGGCCAGGCTGCTGGTCGGTCAATGAGGAAGCACGCGTTCTCGCCATCTGCGAGAGAGTAAAAATAGAGACTCAATTAGCATTCAGAATTCAATTGGCACGACAGAGAATGAAAAATGTGAAGTTATTCCTAACTTTGCAGCCTCTGGGGGATAAGTACAGACGTCTCTGTACCGATCCCTCAGACTCTACCAAGTTTTTCTGTGAGCTGTGAGACCTAAGCAACCTAAGGCTCTGATACCAACTTGTCACGGCCCGAAATCCCACCTTCGGGCCATGACTGCGTCTAACGTTGAACCCGCTAGACAAGCCAACGTTTGAACTAAATAAAACTCAATAACAACTAAAACGAACAAGATGACTAAGGCATCGATGGCCCACAATGAAATTTAACAAAATAACCAAAATACAACATAGCACTTTCGAAATAAAACCCATATACAAATCCCAGAACTGGTGTCACATACTCACGAACTGTCTAAGAGATTACTACAAACAAAAGGTCTGAAAATAAGTACATAGGACTATCTTTGAAATACAAAGTAAGACAAAGTTGTAAGTGAATAGTAGAAGGTGACGTCAAGGCCCACGAACGTCTGAGGGTCTACCTCGATGTCTCCTGTGTGAACTGATGAGATGCTCCGATCGTCAGTGATCACTGGGTCCGGCTGCGTAGTCTGCACAACATAGAGAAGTGCAGGTGTGGCATCAGTACAACCGACTCCATGTACTGAGTAAGTGTCGAGCCTAACCTTGGCAAAGTAGTGACGAGGCTAGGACCAACAACAACATCTGTACCTGTACAGTTTTATATAATAACAGGAAAGATGGCAACAGAAATAAGCAAGTAAGACAGATACGGGGAAGACATACTCGGGGTAAAAAGGACAACAATTGCTAGCACGGCAGAACAGGGCAGCAATTGATATGTAAAATAAATAAAGGCAGGAATTTAACTTCTCAACAGATAATGAACAGAAAAAGGCACGGCATGTCCCCTCGTGTATAACCTCACAATCACTCGGCATGGAATGTCCCCTCGTGCATAACCTCACAATCACTCGGCACGGAATGTCCCCTCCTGCATAACCTCACAATCACTCGGCATGGAATGTCCCCTCGTGCATATATAATGACACTCGGCATGGAATGTCCCCTCGTGCATATATAAATAACACTCGGCACGGAATGTCCCCCCGTGCATAACCTCACAATCACTCGGCACGGAATGTCCCCTCGTGCGTATATGATAACACAAAGCAACAACCTAATGTGAAAGTCAACACTAAGAAGTCTCAAGTGCATGGAATTACAACAATACAATTCTATTGCCCCGACAAGGAGAAATCATCAATTACAACACCAACAAATGCCCGACAAGGGTCTCAACTATAACCAACCTCGCATCAGAATTACAATTTCAACAATGTAAGCCTCAACTTAAATAAATCACTCAATAACTCTTCACGTCATGAAACAACATCAAGGTATCACTTTTTAATTCACCAATTACTCACAGGGCGGAGAATATCAAGAACATAGTAAGTTTCATCACAAATGACTCACGGGCGTGCTTGAACGCAACGCATAGGCACTCATCACCACGCCTATGCGTTGGACATGAGTTACACATAGCAAGTAAGACTCTATACCTAATCGCTCAAGATGAGGTTAAGCCAAATACTTACCTCGGCTCCAAAGAAAATGCAAGTCAAGCCTCAATCACAGCCTTTCTTCTCGAATCCAACTCTGAATCGTGAATATCTAGACATAATGGATTTATTAACATCAATAAGTACTCAATAAACCAATTCCCAAGCCAAATTATACATTTCCTACTATTTCTCCGAGAATACTAAAATTCGACCCCGGGCCCACACGTTCAGATTTTTGAAAATTCACGAAGGAATCAACTACCCGGAGTCTAAGGATCAAAGTTATGTAATTTATACAAGGATTCATGGTCTAACATGAAATATCCCAAAATCCTCAAGAACCCTAAAATTACTACCTAACTCTATGATTTTTAGATGATTTAGTAGTGATTTTAACTAGGAATTAGTGTTAAAATTAGAAGTTTATGGGGTTTTAACTTACCTCTTACAGTGGGTGGTCGTGGAAGGTGTTGCCCAAGCTTGGAGGCTCTCTAATGGAGGTTGAAGATGGATGAAATGAGAAAAACCCAAAATTTTGGGCATTTAAGAGGGGCTGCCAATAGGGGTTTCCGCACCTGCGGTCCTAAGGTCGCAGGTGTGGTCTCGCACCTGCGAGGGAAATGATCGCCCCTGCAGAAGAAGGGCCTGGGACCCTGGGCTCACACCTGCAGAGTTGGGAGTCGCACCAGCGGTCCCGCTCTTGCGGAGGGAGGTCCGCGCCTGCGATGGAAGTCGCACCAGCGAAGGCTGGACCGCACCTGCGGTCACGTGCCTGCGGCCTAGGTCTCGCGCCTGCGGACTTTGGGCAAGGGAGCTGGGGATCGTACTTGCGAGGCTGGGACCGCAGGGGCGGTCCCGCACCTACGGGGGAAATGATCGCCCCTGCGGAAGAAGGGCCTAGGAACCTGGGCTCGCACCTGCGGAGTAGGGAGTCTCACCAGCGGTCCCGCTCCTGCGGCTGGGCAACCGCACCTGCGGTCACACCAGCTGTTGTGCACCTGCAGTGGTTTTCGCTGGTTTTTGGCCTCGCGCGGGGTCCGGGAGGCACCTGGGCCCACCCGAACCCCGTCCAAAAATACCAACAAGTCCCAAATCATAAAACGGACTTGCTCGAGCTCAGTGAACACTCAATACCAAGCTAAAACTCAGAATCACCCTCCAAAACCCCTAAATTCAACACTTAAGAACTTGAAATTCTAAGGTTCTATGACGATGCGTCGGACCGACCCACACAACTCGGAACGATTTCAAATTTTGCAGACTAGTTATAAATGACACAACGGGACTACTCCGGGTCTCGGAATTTTATTCGGACCTCGGGAACATAAACTCACCTTTCAAGCCAAATTTCAAATTCTTCAAAAACCTCAAAACTTCATTAACTCTAATTTTCCTCATTTTGATCCGAACCCAATCAAATCAAGTCCGTTTCACACTAAATTTCACAGATAGGGCAAATAACATATAATAAACCTGTCCCGGGCTCCGAAACCACAATACGGGCCTGGTAACACGGCTTTCACATATTTACTCATTTTCACAATCCTTTATTATTTCATGAAAACAATTTTCTTTAAAAATTTATTTCTCGGGCTTGGGACCTCGGAATTCGATTCCGGGCATACGCCCAAGTCCCATATTTTCCTACGGACCCTCCGGGACCGTCACATCACGGGTCCAGGTCCATTTACCAAAAATGTTGATCAAAGTCAACTTTATTCGTTTGATTATCACAAATACCATTTTTCCTTCAATTTCAATATAAAGACTTCCCGGCGACACGCCCGAGCTGCACACGCATATCGAGGTGAGATCAACGGAGGCTTTCGGAGCCTCGAAACACAGATATAGCTAAAATTACTTAGGATGACCGTTTGGGTCATCACATTGGTATTACACGATCTCCGATCAACATCTCTTCCATGACTCTTAATAGAATAATATTCACTGAGTTACCTGGATCAATCAATACTCACTTCACATTAGTGTCATGTATAAGTAGAGATATTACCAGTGCATCGTTATGAGGAATCAGTAACCCATCAGCATCTGCATCGTCGAATATTATGCTATCGTCTTCCAAGGTTTCACGAGTTCGTTTCCCGTGAGTTATTGTGAACTTCCTCGTATTTCTTTTTGCAGTATAGGTTACGCCATTAACCTCTTCTCCGCCATTTATCACATTTACTGTTCACTTTGGAGATGGTGGTTTTGGGGGCTCCTGTTTGTTCTTCATATATGCCTGCTTGCCTTTTTCACTAAACAACTCTGTTAGATATCCCTATTTCAATAAATGTTCTACCTCACCTTGTAATAATCTACAGTCTGCTGCTCTGTGCTTGTGATCATTGTGGAATTCGCACCAGAAGTCTGGGTTCCTTCTGTTTGGATTTGATCTCATCTCTTTGGGCCATCGAACTTTATCTCCCATGTTTCTCATAACAACAATTAGCTCGGAAGTACATACATTGAAGTTATAGTCTCCAATTCTCGTATTTGTTTTATTACATCTACTACGTTCATCTCGATCCTTTTTGAATCTTGACGATGATGAACTTTAGTCTCTATTTGATGGTTTGAGATCATGCTGTGCGTTTTCAAATTTGGAAGGAGCTTCCCGTCCCAAAGGTCCATGTATGGCTCGTACCTATTTTTACCATTTCTCTTTTCTGATTCTGATCGCCTTGAACTCGTTCTTTCTTCTACCCTAGTTTGAGTTATGGTATCCTCTTCGACTCGTAATTTTGTATTGTACCTGTTATAAAAATCATTCCACGCCGTGGCTGGGAATTCTCGCAGACTCTCTTTCAGCCTCCTTGTAGCTTCAGAGCTTTTCTCATTCAAATTGCTCGCAAATTCCATAGCAGCCCAGTTGTCAGGTACTCTAGGTAACAACATCATTTTTCGTTGGAACCTGTCTACAAATCTCGAAACAACTCTATATCTCCCTGTTTTACCTTGAATATGTCTTCCATTCTCTTTTCTACTTTTTGTGCACCCGAATATGCTTTTATGAATGAATCTGCAAGCTCAGCAAATGTTACACCCCATGTTTTTGTACGTAAAAGTATGCCATAAGAAAATTGGTGAAATCTCGGATATGAGATAATACATCCCGCATTTTCGTACGTTAAAGTTTCGTCGTAAGTTAATCAATGTAAGCTCGGGAATAAGATTATTTTGGGATTATAAGTATTATGCTATTTCAAACAAGGGATAAGTAAATTCGTGAAGGTGAGAGGGTAAGCAAATTAAAAAAAATAAGTTTCGTCGAAGTTTGGCATTTTGGAATAAAATACAGCCCGAGCTAAAATATCTGGTATTAATGGACTAGTGCCATCGAAGGTACCACATGGACATGATAGTGAGGTGTATAAGGTATGTTAAAAGTGAGTAGTATTTTAATTAACTTGAGATAATTCTTAATTATGTGAACATTTGATTAATTGTGGATTTTTTTGTGGAAGATTAACCATGTAATTAAGGAAAATAGTGGATAAATTTGGATAAGTTTATGTGAAAAGGACGTGGAAGAAATTGGAGGAATTAACAAGTGACTCTTAGCCACTTTTGATAAGGTGGCAAAAAAAATGTATTAATTGAAGACAAGTTTCAAACATGTTTTTTTGGGTTACGGGTAAATGGATAGAGATTTACAGCAAATAATCAGATCCCTTCTAAGTACAAGTTCCTCATCAAGAACCTTGGTACGCCTCCATTTCCGACGATTAGTTAGCAGTAGTCTCAATTCTAATAATGCTAAGTTTCATGTCTTAGCAAATGGGTTTGTGTTATTTAACTGTTTAAATATTGAAATGGGTAAGGATTTTGAGATAGTAAAGGGTTATGCGATTGGGGTGGATTCAGATGTTGTTATCAGCTTTATGCCCATTGATAGGTCAAAATCTGCATTTGTAAATGGCATTGAGGTTATTTCTGCTCCTAATGATTTGATTGCGGACATAGCTCAGGTATGTTAAGGCTAATCCCTTCTTTCATTTGGCATGATCTTGTCATTACACGAGTTTGATAACGAGGCATAAAGAAAAATTCATATTCCTGAATTTACATATATTTTCTAGTCTCTCAAGTTACAATATTCTCTTTATCAGGACTTCATATTCATTTGAGTATTGTCTTATTCCATTCAAGAGAGCAGAGAGTTTATATATACAGTATAAAAAGTATTTTCATTACCATCGAGCTATAATTGATGGGCAGGCCTCTATTGGGCAACCTCTGATCAGATGGTAAGTTATATACCGAGCCTACTGTGGTCGAGCACCTATGAGCGTGCCCAGCTGGTAGAGATACAGAGCCTAGTATGGTCGAGCGCCTATGAGCGAGCCTACTACGGTAGAGCAGTTATAATGTTATATATATATTTACCGAGCCTTATAGGGCCGGATAGCTATTTACTTACTATATTGAGAGAGTTGAGTCAGTATCAGCTAGTAAGCATATCTTCAGATTATCTTTGACTTCCAATTACCTGCAGTTATTATATTATCAGTTCAGTTTCAGCTTTCAGTAAACTGCCTTACATAACATTATTTCGTACTGACGTCCCTTTTGCCTGGGGACGCTGCCTTTTATGCCCGCAGGTCCTAATAGACAGGTTGATAGCCCTTCAAGTAGGCTATCAGCTCAGCGGAAGATGTTCGTGCACTCCATTTGCTCCAGAGTTGCTTATTTGGTCAGTATAATTAGGACATGTATTGATTGGTATGGCGGGGCTTAGTTCCGACCTTTATGACATTTATGTACTCTTAGAGGCTTGTAGACATATGTCGTGTACGTGAAAGATTGTACGGCCTGGCTGGCCTATGTTTTGAGTTTATAAATGGTTACGTTGGCCTATTAAGCCCGTATCTCACGTGTATATGACGATGTAATAAGAAAGATGCATTACGTTGGTACTCGGTCGAGTAAGGTAATGGGTGCCCATTGCGGCCCATTGGTTTGGGTCGTGACAAAAGTGGTATCAGAGTAGTTCTGTCCTAGGGAGTCTACAAGCCGTGTCTAGTAGAGTCTTGTTTATGGGTGTGTCGTGCACGACACTTATAAGCAGGAGGCTACGGGGCATTTAGGACTATCACTCTTTCTTCTTACTCTAGATCGTGTGGTAGAGCTCATTTATTAGAATTACAATTCCGAACTTCTATTAGTAATAATACGATGCCTACATTCATGATGATCGATAAGAGATATAGTTGTGAAAGTGTTGAGTTAGAGGAACTCGATTTTTTCATATTGCTTATGATGAGTAAATGAGAAGTCTTCAGCTGATAATGTGTATACTAAAAGGTGTACGGTTCTTGATAAGGAGTTTTTAGGAAAGAATACTTATCTTGGTCTTACGGTAAAAAGGAATGACGGAGTCGAAAGTTAGAGACGATTTGTAACAAGTAAAAGAAGCGAGGTGAAGAAGGGTACGAGGTACCCAGTTAATAAAGATTATCCTTATTTACCATTCAGGAAGGGAGATATAAGCATTTTGAATTACCTACAATAGTAATAGATGTACGTATGATCGGCCACACCTATCACAATCATGCTCTATGGGAGATAACGGATATGGATTAAAGAGAAAGACAGGATAGTAGGATCCGGTTGCGGTTAGAGTAACCCAAAATGATGAATTGATGGTTTGAATACAATTACATTAGGATATTGGACGTCAATGGAGTATTAAAGAACGAAACAGAGGAGATCAAGGAGGACATTTTGGAGTTCTACTAAAACTTATATTCAGAGAATCTACAAGAAAGATGGCTAGTTCTATGAAGTAAATGCCTCCTATATGGGAAACAAACAAAAAGCCACTTTTATTTGTTAGTGCACTGCCAAGTTACTGCACAATTGTGGCAGCTTTTCCTGAATATTACTAGTCTGCATTTGGTCATCTTTTGAAACGGTGAAGGTATTATTAGAAGGTATCATGGCACAGAAAGGTACATGACTCGAGAAAGACCAGAAGATACTATACTACGGCAAATATGCAACTACTTACTTCCTCATAACAATTCTAAGAAATCCATGTATTGATTCATACTTCCAATATGTCTCCTCTTACACGAGAAAGAAAGTATGCATTGGTTGACATTTTCGAAGGGATAAATATTACTTTGGCATTGCTCCCATCCCTGGTAGAAAGTGAATGTTATGAAATTCAAGGAGCCAATGGATGGATCGAGAGGGGCTAAAAGCAAAAGAATGTTTTATTCGAATTTTTAGAATAAGGTGATAGACAGAAATGTTCACAGGAAAATAAGAAGAGAGTTAGTGAAGCAGTATGAGTAAAATATGGTACATGGATGACAAAGGTAGATTAAAAAAATGATAGTATTACAGATTCTATAGTCAAGTGAAGGGAAAAACGAGAGGTAACAGGCCTTGAGGCAACAAAAGAGTATAGGTCATAACGTCACATCCTCACTTCGAGAAATAAATTTGTGACTCTAACATGATTACCAAAAGGAAAAAGTTAGATCGCATAATAATAGAAATCAATATGGGCAGGTGAACAAGATAGATGAACCTGAATTAGGGACTGAGTGATTTGAAAATAGTTAGCATCATGAGAAGTTCAGATTGCGTTCCGGCAATAGTAGAATGGACAACAAAAGAAGATTCAGGAGAAATTCAGGAAATGGTCATTCAAGAAGACGCTTTCCTAAAGCAAGTAATGTGAGTACAGTTAAGCTTAAGGGACTGTATGTACTAGTTATATTAAGTGTGACCCTCGCGAGTAAGGAATTTTGTTATCCTTGGTCCAGAAGGATTATCGCAAGGCGAGTAAGGGTCATCGACGATGTGAAAAGACGCCAGATATGAAAAGGTAAAACATCTATACGTAGTTCATCGTAGAACTAAATCTTGGTACTCCCCTAAAGGGGGGAATATGGAGTGATATGACATTAAGACAGAATTAAGTTGTTCTAGTAACTATGGAATGGTAAAGGAAGAGTGCGATAAAAATGAGAAAGGAATGAGATTGCACTTATCTGAATCCTACAGATATGCTATGATTCTGAAACGTTATGTAAGCACGACGTCAGAAAAAGGAAGCAAGGGTTCCTGCCTGGAAGGTTATTGATAAATAAGGAGTCAGTGCAAGAGGTAAGTTAGACAAAGGAAATAACCCAAAAGAGATCACGCGGAATATGGATATGAGAATGGCCGACGAGTAGTTAGTAGTTGATTCAGGAAGATCCTATTCATGACTAGACAAGAGGTTACAGACAGATCAGTAGATCACGCAAGATAAATATAGTGAACCCTAACATGGAGAATCCAGCCTCACAGTAATGTCATTATAATATTTGACATATATTCATATAGGAGTCGGGGTAGTTAAATGTATCGTATGAATGTTACGGGAATAAAAGAGAGTGATATTGGGAAGACACTCAAAAACATCAGCTCAGAAGTAACCCTACAAGCATAAGGGCATGGAGGTAAGTAATATCAGTTCAGAAACAACCCCACAAGCATAAAGGCATGGAGGAAAGTAACTACGGATAGTTATAGGCGCGGAATGACATTAAACATTCCGTCGAGTATGCGATATAATAAGCTCATAGATTTACAAGAGTCAGGGGATCCTCCCTAAGTACTATGATGAAAGACTAGCCGAGGAAATAAGGAAGAAAGCTTCAACCTAAGCACAACGACGTAAAGAGGAAATGGTCGTGTAACAACAATGCCACAACGACATTGTTAGCACTCCAAAAGAAAATGGCACCTACCGTTGCAAATGAATGGAAAGTAAAATCAGAAGTGATAACCAAGATCATATGAGTTGTATGGAATTCCAATATGCGTGGGCACTAAGAAAAGCTAAGTATGCGCGCAACAAGGAGGCAGAAAGACCAGGAAAAGTAATTACCCGCGTTTAAAGAAAGATGAGAGGGAACGGAAGGAATTATTCGATTAATGATCCAGAGTTGGTTACATTTTGAACGCATTTAAGGTTCAGAGTATTATCCATGCAGCATATATGTTGACAATAATATAGTCGTAGAAGATTCTGTTTTAAGTTAAATGAAAGAATTGAGCCCAGGTCATAGACAAAGAATCGAATTGTTAGAAGATTTAATCATGGATATTCCATAGCGTCCTTGAAGGGATAAAGTAATAACTAACACCATGAGCCACAGATCGGAAGATAGCTTAAGCCTACATAAAGGCTGATCAGAAGGAAGAGGAAACTAAAGAGTTACATCAACCAAGTGAATCATGAGTTTGATTATTGGAAACAGAAATCTATAGACCTCATGATTGAGAACATTGCAGGATCACTCTTAATATTAGAGGTGCAAGAGAGATAGCACAACAACTATATTCTATAATGGCTCTACGATAAAGCCGATTAGAAAGTTCCAGCCTCATAAGAGGTTAGTACAAAGCTCCAATCGGATTGTGTAAGCACCAGAGGTGCAAGTATTATAATATAGTTTCAAGGTATGGACGTGAGTTATACCTATGTGGAAGGGAGTTCATGAAAGAGATAGAAGATACGATGCGAGGTTTCAAGGTAATTAAGGTAAATGTGAACAGCGTACGAGATACTCAAAGGCAGAAGATCGTGAATAGTCCATACTTCGGATAGAAGGCTAAAAGTGCGAGGATTCAATATCCAGGAATAATAACAGCATCGTCAGTAGCATATCCTCCAGCCTATGGTCTAGGTATCGAGAAGCCTGATTAAGAGAATAAAGAAGAGTTATAGACGATGTGATGTCTCACTTGATATTCCATAAGACATAAGGAAATCTATTATACAACCAAGTTGAAAGGTTGCAAACATAAACAGATATGTGTAGGTCGCAAACTAAAGTATGGTAAAGCGACAAGGTTTTAGGAAGTCAGAAATAAGGATAAGAAAGGCGAGTGAGAAGGTGACGAGAATGGATAAGTCCTCATGATTAAGACCATGAAAACAAGAAGAGTTGATGGTTTCTCTAAATTATACAAAGTTCAGTATAGCCTGAATGAACTCAAAGGAGTCTAAGACTAATGACATTAAGAATAAATGGAATGCTGCCTGGTAGAAGAATGAAAGTGTAATTGTGATGGACAAAGAATGACGTTTGGGCCTTCGATTGAATAATAACTTGAAGAGGATTTCACGAATTATACAGGATTAAATACCCACGTAAGGTGAAGATTATGGAAGGTTATGGAAGTATAATATCGCCCCTAGATTGATCAATCTAATTACTTCAAATGTCTCCAATGAGACGTGAGCCTTAGTGGCAGTGTTACATAAAAGATCAAGTTAGTAGTGGCAGATGATAGATCAATTTTGAGTTGAATCAACAATGGATGAACACAAGTCACAAAGTATGAGGTGAGATTAGGTCGTCATTCTTAAGATGAACAAGTAATGAGGAAGCATTAAAGGACTTAGATTTATACATATAGGATAAGCAACGAGAGTAACCTGGAGTTGGTGCAGGCCACAGTAACAATAAATCAAAGTATGAGCTATGGTATAGTATGACCTACCTAGATACAGTAAAGTTATACGAATGAGTAAACGGGTCTATGAAATAAGGTATAACAATATTCGTAAGTTCAACAAAGTATCGAGCAAAGAACTTCAATATACCTATAGATGCCCAGAGGGACATACTGTCAAGATCTGTATATGTTAACAAAGTAAGCATAGAGATCGGCAAAACGCTGGAGGAAAAAGGACAGAAGAGTCGCATAGGCACACATACAAGGTCAGAATCGTACATGCTGCATGACAGAAGATAGCAAGAGTTACGAGATTGGATGAACTCCGGCCCCAGACCGTGGTGTGAGAAAGATGCCTAAAGGGGGAAATGCCCTGGCCTTTGGACTTATCAAAGAACGGTTTCCTAAATGGAAAGCAGAGTATTAAATTATTCGCAAGAGCTATGGGTTATGAGAATGATAAGTGCACTAGACAACATTCGAGGACGAATGATCCACAGGGGGGAATTATGTTACACACCATATTTTTGTACGTAAAAGTATGCCATAAGCAAATTGGTGAAAGCTCGGATATGAGATAATACATCCCGCATTTTTGTACGTTAATGTTTCGTCGTAAGTTAATCAATGTAAGCTCGGAATAAGATTATTTTGGTATTATAAGTATTATGCTATTTCAAACAAGGTATAAGTAAATTCGTGAAGGTGAGAGGGTAAGCAAATAAAAAAAATAAGTTTCGTCAAAGTTTGGCACTTTGGGATAAAATACAGCCCGAGCTAAAATATCTGGTATTTATGGACTAATACCATACAAGGTACCACATGGCCATGATAGTGAGGTGTATAAGGTATGTTAAAAGTGAGTAGTATTTTAATTAACTTGAGATAATTCTTAATTATGTGAATATTTGATTAATTGTGGATTTTTTTGTGGAAGATTAACCATGTAATTAAGGAAAATGGTGGATAAATTTGGATAAGTTTATGTGAAAAGGACGTGGAAGAAATAGGAGGAATTAACAAGTGACTCTTAGCCACTTTTGATAAGGTGGCAAAAAAAATGTATTAATTGAAGACAAGTTTCAAACATGTTTTTTTGGGTTACGGGTAAATGGATAGAGATTTACAGCAAATAATCAAATCCCTTCTAAGTACAAGTTCCTCATCAAGAACCTTGGTACTCACTTGGTACGTCTCCATTTCCGGCGATTAGTTAGCAGTAGTCTCAATTCTAATAATGCCAAGTTTCATGTCTTAGCAAATGGGTTTGTGTTATTTAACTGTTTAAATATCGAAATGGGTAAGGATTTTGAGATAGTAAAGGGTTATGCGATTTGGGTGGATTCAGATGTTGTTAGCAGCTTTATGCTCATTGATAAGTCAAAATCTGCATTTGTAAATGGGATTGAGGTTATTTCTGCTCCTAATGATTTGATTGCGGACATAGCTCAGGTATGTTAAGGCTAATCCCTTCTTTCATTTGGCATGATCTTGTCATTACACGAGTTTGATAACGAGGCATAAAGAAAAATTCATATTCCTGAATTTACGTATATTTGCTAGCCTCGCAAGTTACAATATACTCTTTATCAGGACTTCATATTCATTTGAGTGTCGTCTTATTTCAGTCAAGAGAGCAGAGAGTTTATATATACAGTATTAAAAGTATTTCATTACCATCGAGCTATAAATGATGGGCAGGCCCCTATTGAGAAACCTCTGATCACACAGTAAGTTATATAGCAAGCCTACTGCGGCAAGCGCCTATGAGCGAGCCCAGTTGGTCAAGATACAGAGCCTAGTATGGCCGAGCGCCTATGAGCGAGCCTACTACGGCAGAGCAGTTATAAAGTTATATATATATATATATATATATATATATATATATATATATATATATATATATATATACCAATCCTTATAGGGCTGGACAGCTATTTTACTTACTATATTGAGAGAGTTGAGTCAGTATCAGCAGGTAAGCATATCTTCAGATTATCTTTGACTTCCAATTACCTGCAGTTATTATATTATCAGTTCAGTTTCAGCTTTTAGTATACTGCCTTACATACTCAGTACATTATTTTGTACTGACGTCCCTTTTGCCTGGCGACGCTGCCTTTCATGCCCGCAGGTCCTGATAGACAGGTCGAGAGCCCTCCAAGTAGGCTATCAGCTCAGCGGAAGATGTTGGTGTGCTCCATTTGCTCCGGAGATGCTTATTTGGTCAGTATAATTAGGACATGTATTGATTGGTATAGCGGGTCTTAGTTCCGACCTTTATGACATTTAGGTACTCTTAGAGGCTTGTAGACATATGTCGTGTACGTGAAAGATTGTACGGCCTGGACGTCCTATGTTTTGAGTTTATAAATGGTTATGTTGGCCTATTAGGCCCGTATCTCACGTTTATATGATGATGTAATAAGAAAGATACAATATTTTGGTACTCGCTCGAGTAAGGTACTGGGTGCCCGTCGCGGCCCATTGGTTTGGGTCGTGATATCAAAAGAGTCAATAGAATTTTCAGTTAAGAGAGAATACCACGTTAGTGCTCCTTTGGTAAGAGTCTACCCAAATTTTTTGACCAGCACAGATTCGATCTCCTGCTTGGTTAAGTCGTTGCCTTTTACTCCCGTGGTGAATGCAATGACATGGTCGCATTGATCAGTTGTCCCATCATATTTTGGTATATCAGGCATTTTGAATATTTTGGGAATGGGTAATTGTGCAGCACTTGGCTTCCATGGTTGTTGAGAATATTTGTCAATATCAATCCCTTTGATGACAGGTGGTATGCCAGGTATTTGTTCAATACGGTTGTTTTGTTCCTTCACCTCTTTCTGCGAGGTTAGTATTAAAGATTGTAAGTCAGAATTACTAGTAATACTCGGTCTCCCTTCGAGTGATTCGTTAGGAGCGCCTCCACTTACAGAATTAGCCAGTCCTGAGTGTGGATTTTCCACAGTTGCGGTATTATTTGGAAGAGGTGTTGGCGGTATAGTTGGTAGTCCCCTCACGAAATCCTGGAGAGTTTCATTCACATATTCTGCAACTATTTGCTTCACAGAGTCTTGCTCTCTTGTTTGCGCATTCCCAAGTTGATCATCTTTTTGAGTTGTGAATCTTTCTGGGGTTGGTTCCTGGAACCACGTCGGGTTCCTTGAGGCGATGGAACTGGAGTTCCTATTGTTTGTTGGTTGTTGCTGTTGACGTTTGACATGATTCAGTAAAAATATTTTTGGAAAGTATGAAACGATTATCAGATTCCAGGTAACATAACCAATTTGTTTAACCAAAGAATCGGATTCTTAGTCAAAGCTTATTTTAAGAAGAACTCGGGTTACTGATAATCAGGAAAATTAACTAAAACAATAAAGGAAATTAAACTTAGAATAGAAAGGAAAATTGTAGAAAGCACAAAAATGTAAAGTGTATTCCAATAGTGATCAAAACGTGTCCATACAAGTACTATTTCTTTTCCTTTTATAGGGAGCTTCAAGTACGACGTCTGCTCCTCTTTATGATTGAGCATTAATGAGTATTTATATCATTAATGAAATATTATAATAGGTAATCGTAATTGTTTCGTGAAGATTCTATAATGTTTGAACTCATTGATTGAAGATCTACGAATCTTCATTTCGACCGTGTCTCTTCAGTTATTTGAAAAGACTCGAGCGCTCGTTTCTATCCATCTCGTGGGTGTTTAACTCGTAGCTGCTTACTTCGTATCTATTTATAAATTCTCTTCCAGCTGTCGTTCTTCAATTAAACCATGTGGCTTGACATTTCAACCATTTGATTAATTCCACGTGTAGTATTTATTTTTACTAATACAGTAAGTAGAGCAATGAGCAAGTAAGAAATGATTGTATAGATTTTTCTCAATGAATTATAATAGTTACAAATGAATGGAATTCCTCTTCATATAGTAGAGCAATCCTAATTAAGGTATAGTTCTAATTATAGTAGGAAATCGTATAAACAACTGATTAACGGCTATAGATTTTATCCGTTCCGAGATTCACGCCAAGATCCTCAATCAATCACGGATATCTCGCTCTTTCCGTTACAAAGTTGTCTTGATATTAGTCGAAATCTGTCTCTTCTGGCCTCGATTGATACCGACCTCGATCTGGGGAGAGTCTTCGATTTCGGACTCAACGTCTCTGCTCTTCGATGCAATGTCCCAATCTCGATCAAAACGTGAAATCGGGTAGCCCCGATTTCTACCGTATAGTGTAACTAGGTAAAAAATCTTTATAATGTATATATACTATATAATGACTCCCCTTGGATTCACCATGGGTTTACTCCTTTATAGTTTGACACGCCTTAGTGAAATGTTTGGCTCTGCCACTGATGCTAGTTAGTTGGAGAATCGCAACCCGAATCGTTGAGACAACTGCAGTTCACTTCAAGAACTAATTATATGTGCTTTAACAGTTTAAGCTTTTAAATGAAATGGTTGCACAATTACATTCAAATTCTTCTCGTGACCAAGCGAGGCTTCTTTATGTTAATTGGGGCACTTTGGTTTCATCCTCTTGATTGATGTTCCGTGGTATTTGAGCTTTTTGCGGCCAACTCATATTGTATACGGCCTAAATCGAAGGAGTCTGATTTCGAGGTCTCTGTTGAGCCGAGCCCGAGCTCGAAGGGTTTGAAGTAAAATTCGAGTCGATCTCGGAACATACAATTCAAGAAGGCACATCGAGGACCCGTCATGACTTACCTCGAGGCAGTGCAAAATCGATGACAGTCAAGAAAGAGCTAGAATTTCCCAAGGACACGTGGTTAGGGCAGATAAGATTTGTCAGAGATAGTACACATTTGTACTAGGCGGTTATACAGTTGTACCAATAATATTTTGTGTCATAATTAGAAATATACTACATTAGGGTTTTCCTCTCCTATATAAAGGGGACAACGATCATTTTGTAAAGGGATACATTCACTGAAATAGAACATTCTACTATACTTTTCTCGTTTAACATGCTCAACATTTTTTTCCAGCTTTATTGTTCTTCATTTATAGTTCATAATTTACTGCTAAAGACTGACCTCGAGACACCCGAGGTTACTAAGCTCGAGGCCCCCAGTCATGTGACAACATTGGTTTGGCTATCAAATTCTTCTTGCTTACACTTATCATTTCTTGATTATTAACTAGTATTGCAATAAATCACATATTTTTTAAACCACAAATTAAATATAATTGTTAACACCATTTTCGAGGTAAACACATATTTTGTTGAAACCCATTACTTCGGAAAGTAGTAAAAATTCGACGTTGATACGTTACTCATACTTAGCATATATTTCTTAACAACTAGTATTAAAATAAATCACATATCTTTAGAACCACAAATTAAATATAATTGTTAACACCATTTTCGAGGTAAACAGTTTGGCACCCACCGTGGGGCTAAAGATAATAGTGATTATCTTGGTGCTAGTTTTCTGATAACACAAGTTATTCTTCACTATTTTTCTTGTCCAAAGATTCTTTGATTTCAGGTCAAAAGATGTGTAACTCAACAAACACGCATGGAAACGACGGTCTCGGAGTCCAGGTAGAAAATAGTGCAGCAGCTTCAGGGGCCGGTGTACCACCGCTCAACCCTGGGTAGCACCAGCTCCTCACCTAGACGACGTTGGTTCTCATATTATTGTGCACGTCGATTTGGGTTATGATATCGAAGGGAGCGTACACGGAGGGGACCACTCTGACGCACAAAGAACACATGCTCGAGATGAAGTTAGCCTACAAGTAATCTTCGAAATGTTGCAAGCACAACAAGTTGCTATCGCTCAGCTACAGAGTCAGCAAAAGACTCCGAGCACAGCGGGACCAGAAACAGCTCCTCGAGTTGAGCCAGCACCAGAAAGATCGAGCAATAATGGGTCAGCAACAGACCCCACTATTATGAGGATGCTCGAGGAACTCACTAAAAGGGTCGAGTCAGGATAAAAGAAGATAGAGGACAACGACAAGAAAGTAGAAACCTACAACTCGAGGGTCGACCAGATCCCGGGAGCACCTCCAGTATTGAAGGGACTGGATTCCTTTGTGCAGAAACCATTCCCACCGAGTGCGGCCCGGAATCCCATTCTGAAGAATTTAAGGATTCCCGGCATCCCAAAACACAACGGGACCATAGATCCCAACGAGCATATCACCACATATACTTGTGGTATAAAAGGAAATGATATAAAGGACGACGAGATCGAATTTGTCCTATTGGAAAAAATTCGTAGAAACACTGTCTAAGGGGAACATGATGTGGTATCATAACATCCCCCCGAAATCAATAGATTCGTTTGCCATGTTGGTGGAATCATTTGTAAAGGCACAAGTTGGTGATAAAATTTTCTACGAGGAAGTCCGATGTGTTCAAAATCAAACAAAGAGAGAACGAATTGCTAAGGGAGTTCGTATCCCGTTTCCAGATGGAGCGAATGGAATTACCACCAGTCTCCGATTACTATGCAGTGCAAGCCTTCACCTAAGGACTGAATGAACTAAGCTCAATAGCTTAGAAACAGCTGAAGCAAAACTTGATCGAGTATCCCGCCGTAACTTGGGTGGATGTGCACAACAAGTACCAGTCGAAAATTAGGGTCGAGGACGACCAATTGGGATCCCCCTGAGGCTTAGTATATACAAGAAGGCTACTATCAAAGGAATCAAGAAATGCGGAAAGGGAGCCAAAACCAAACAATGAAAGGTATCAGTCGTATATTGAAGACCGAAGAAATACTTTGAGACGTAACATACATCGAAATGATCGAAGAGCGGATCGAGGCCAAGGTTTCTAGAAACTCATGAGAAAAACCGGGTTCGACAAGCACACGGGACCATTGGAGGCACCACGATTGTCAGAATACAACTTCAACATCGACGCCTCAGACATCGTATCAGCCATCGGAAAGATTAGAGATACTAGGTGTCCCAAGCCCATACAGTCAGAACCTTCTCATAGGAACCCCAAATTAATGTGAAAATACCATGGCACTCATGGTTATAGGACAAAGGATTGCATACAGCATAGAGAGGAGGTAGCTCGATTGTTCAACGAAGGGCACCTTCGAGAGTTCCTCAGCGACCGCGCCAAGAATCATTTTCGAGAGAGACAGAGATGCAAACAGGAAGAATGAACCAGAAGAGCCCCAACATGTCATCCACATGATCATCGGAGGATTCGATGTCCCACATGGACCCATATTCAAACGAACAAAAGTATCCATCACTAGGAAAAAGCAGACTCAGGATTACATTCCCGAAGATACTCTTACATTCAGCAAGGAAGGCATCGAGGCCTTATCTCAGCCTCATAATGATGCACTGGTAAATTCTTTTCTTTTTAATAATTTTCAAATTAAACATGTACTCATGGATCCAGGTAGTTCGTCCAATATAATCAGGTCGAGGGTCGTAGAGCAGCTTGGGCTGCTCGACCAAATCATACCCGCCTCTCGAGTTCTAAATGGATTCAACATGGCGAGTAAAACAACAAAGGGAGAAATCATCCTCCCTGTCAATGTGGACGGAACACTAAAAGAAACTAAGTTTTATGTCATCGAAGGTGACATGAGGTACAACGCTTTGCTTGGAAGACCATGGATCCATAGCATGAGGGCAGTGCCATCAACTCTTCATCAAATGATGAAGTTCCCAACAAAGGATGGCATGAAAACAGTGTATGGCGAGCAGCATGCAGTGAAAGAGATGTTCATGGTGCACGACTCGGCACCAGCATCGACGCCATCCACCTCAGAGAAGTCAAAAGACAAGCATGTGGCCAAATAGCAACCACAATCTATACTCCCGGTTGAACCTGAGGGACAGGTGATCAATGAACAGATGGTCGAGGACGAAGAAGTATATTTCCTCACCCCTCGAACCTTTGTTTCCCTCGAGGATTCAGATGCAACGAAGTTCACAATCGAAGAGCTCGAGCAGGCTGTATTGATCGAGCATCTTCCGGAATAAAAGGTATACCTGGGAACAGGATTACCCCCCCCCCCC
>ML254073.1:21882-47794 GCA_005239495.1 Nicotiana undulata
CAGAACTCAAGAAAAAACTTATTTAATTTCTTATTGATAACATTGATTTCTTAGCTTGGTCCCATTTAGATATGACAGGGATCCCACCCGAGATAACCACCCATCGACTAAGTGTCGACCCCAGGTTCAAATTGGTGAAGCAAAAAAGGACACCTCAATCCGAGGTAAATCATGCATTCATCAAAGATGAGGTAACCAAACTTCTCAAAATAGGATCTATTAGAGAAGTAAAGTACCCCCAATTTCTAGCTAACATAGTAGTAGTCCCTAAAAAGGGAAATAAACTTAGAATGTGCATAGATTACAAAGATTTGAACAAAGCATGCCCAAAAGATTCCTTCCCACTACCAAACATCGACCGTCTAATCGATTCTACGGCCGGCCACGAGATCCTTACTTTTCTCGACGCCTACTCCGGGTACAATCAAATTCAAATGAACCAGAATGACCAGGAAAAGACTTCGTTTATCACGAAGTATGGCACATATGCTATAATGTAATGCCCTTCGGGCTGAAAAATGCAAAAGCTATATACCAATGACGAGTTAATAAGATGTTCGAACATCAAATAGGAAAGTCTATGGAAGTTTAAATTGATGACATGTTAGTTACGTCCTTGCCCGCAGAGGACCATTTGACTCATTTGCAGGCAACGTTTGATACCTTAAGAAGGTACAACATGAAGCTCAACCCCGAGAAATGCGCCTTCGGAGTCGGATCGGGAAAATTTTTGGGCTTCATGGTGTCAAACAGGGGGATTGAGATTAACCCTGATAAAATCAAAGCCATCGAGGAGATCACCGTGGTAAACAATGTGAAAGCAGTGCAGCGGCTGACCGGGCAAATAACGGCCTTAGGCCGATTCATATCAAGGTCATCGGATCAGAGTCATTACTTTTTCTCCCTTTTGAAGAAGAAAAACAACTTTGAATAGACTCCGGAATGCCAATAGTCCTTGGAAGAATTAAAACGGTATCTCTCGAGCCCGCCATTGCTCCATACACCAAACAAGGATGAAACATTATACTTGTATTTGGTTGTGTCCGAAGTAGCGGTAAGTGGTGTGTTGGTTCGAGAAGAACAATGTACGCAATTTCCTGTTTATTACATAAGTCGAACACTAGGAGATGCTGAAACCAGGTATCCGCACTTAGAAATATTAGCTCTTCCATTAGTAAGCGCATCTAGGAAGTTGAAACCATACTTTCTATGTCATCATATATGTGTGCTAACTACGTATCCACTTCGAAACACTTTGCATAAGCCCGAGTTATCGAGACGATTGGCCAAATGGGCCATCGAACTTGGAGGGTATGATATCGAATATCAACCTCGAATGGCTATCAAGTCTCAAATTTTGGCAGAATTCCTGGCTGATTTTATGCCTGACCTCGTGCCCAAAGTAGAGAAAGAACTCTTGTTAAAAACGGGCACATCATTAGGGGTGTGGACCCTCTGCACTGACGGTGCCTCGAATGTGAAAGGGTCCGGGCTCGGTATGGTTCTAAAACCGCCTATGGGCGGCATAATTAGACAATCCATAAATACTTCAAAGTTTACTAACAATAAGGTCGAGTATGAGGCCATGATTGCAAGTCTCGAAGTAGCCAAGGGCCTAGAAGCAGAGGTCATTGAGGCAAAATGTGACTCTCCTTTGGTGGTTAACCAAGTAAATGGAAGCTTCGAGGTCCGAGAAGATAGGATGCAAAGATACTTAGACAATCGTCAGATGACATTGCATCGCTTCAAAGAGTGGACCCTGGTCCACATACCTCGAGAACAGAACAACGAGGCTGATGCACACGCAAACTCGGGTTCATCTATCGAAGAAGATGACATAGTCCCGGGGACAATTGTACAACTATCAAAGTCGATGATCGAAGAAGGCTATGCAGAAATCAACTCGACAAATCTGACATGGGATTGGAGGAACAAGTACATCAACTACTTGAAACATGGGAAGCTCCCCAGGACCCAAAAGAATCAAGGACCCTTCGAGCCAAAGCAAACCGATTTTCACTCGACGAGAATGGAACATTGTATAGAAGAACCTTCGACAGACCACTAGCAGTATGCTTGGGATCGGGGGTCACCGATTATGTGCTACGAGAAATCCTCGAAGGCACTTGTGGAAATCACTTCGGTGCTGATTCCTTTGTTCGAAAGGTAATCAGAGCGGGGTATTACTGGGATAGCATGGAAAAGGACACAATGTAGCTCGTTCAAAGATGTGACAAATGCCAAAGATTCGCACCAATGATTCATCAACCCGGTGAACAACTACACTCGTGCCCCCTTTTTCCTCGCGGAGTCTGGGTTTATGACATTTGGTTAAGACAACATGTTCCTTTTGGAAAGGGGTTTTTCGTTTTCAAGAGTCGCCACCTAACAATTTTGAGGTGAGTTAGGGCACCAAAGGGGTTCATTTATAGCTGCGTTGATAACCAGAGACAGGGTAAGGGCTTGAAATTATCCTAAGGGGAAGGTGTTAGGCACCCCTCAGGATCCACAAGTGTGGTTCCCGGCCAAACAGCTTTTGTGAATTTGTACATTTTAGCAAATAATCGAGTAAGGCTCAAATAATAGGGGATTTAAGTCTAAGCACAGATGTTTTGAAAGGACATTTAACGAGAAATTAGCTTTTAAGAGAATTGCGATCTAAGCGAACTTTATGAAGAGTAAATGGATGTCCTAGGTTTGTTTATAATATGGATCACACCAATGCAATACCCGGTATGACACTCCTCAAGAGGGGCTACATGTGGCATTAGCGCACCGGTCATCATGTCCATATTCTACCATTTCCCGCCCGTGAAGGTAACTAAAGCGTGTGTTGGTCGCGAACTCTATTGCATGCTATTACCCGTCCCTTTCCTATCAGTCCCGGAAGATTTTGGGACTTCTATCCTATAAGGGAGGTGCTAGGCAGACCCTCAGGTTTTTAAAGGTGAAAATGCTAAGGCGACATCCAATAAACAAGTCAGACTGCAGATAGGGAAAAAATCATGGAAAGCATATAAAGGCTTAAGTATTCCTCCACACACAGTACTCTTAAACAGCATGTCTCATACACAATTAGAGTCCAGATTCAGATCCTAGGCATAGTGTCTAAGTGACAATAGCAAAGTCAGATTTATTACATAACTCAGAGAGGAAGTCCTAATCAGGCTTGCCTACTGATTTTAATATGCTGATGGTTAAACATAATCACAAAGAAAGATCTAGTTTTTATTTCTTATAGTTGATTACCTAAGGCTTGCCTAGGCGTATAGCAGTTTTCATAGTTGATAACAGTTTCAGGTTGTATACCTAATAACAGGCAGTTCTAAGTGTTGCAGATAGACTAATTTTGTCAGTTTGTAGAACAAGAGGTCTGTTTTAGACATATGTATTTAAAATAGATGTGATTTAATAAGTACGACCCTAAAGCATGATCTTTAATGCAGCATGATGCAAAATAACTTAAACAGGATTTCTAGATGCACGTTTAAGTTATGCATAGTTTCGAGATAGGCAGGAATGACAGTTTTAATTGTTGTTTACCTAAAGCAGGGCCTCTACGTATATAGCATGGTTGCAGCATGGTGAGTGCATGAATAACAACTAGTGTTGATATATTTATCCTAAGGCAGGGTTCCTAAATTACATTTCAGAACATGTTGGGTATGCACAGAATCACATAACAACCATTTTGTTATTTGTTATTTATCCTAGTGACAAAAATTTTAAGTGTACATGGCACCGTGTGGCAAAGTACTAATTATTAGCATGTTTTAACACAGAAATTTATAAGCGATATAAGAATGCATATGCTGAAAAACAATAGACATGGCTTTTGATGCATGTATGAATCCTAAACATGGTTTCTATTGCGCAATCAAGAATATAAACCTAAGGACATGTTTTCTACCCTTTAATAACTATAGCATGCGTAGTACCCCTCCCTTTTCACTATCCATCCCCAAAGAGTTTTACAAATAATTATTACAGGCCTCTGAATATGAATTACATAACTAAAAATAATAAAAGAAGAAGTTAGCTATAGGGAGCCTTCATAATAGGCCCAAGTCTCCAGGTCCTCAATGCCATATGTTGTTTCACAATCTTTTCACAATCCGGGTGTGTCAAAGTTCCCTAAGGATCTCAAGGGATCCCGGGCAGTGCTCACACCTAGGTTTCATAGACAAGATAGAGTAGGTGGAGTGTGGAAAGGCCAACTCTTGTGTGTCAAAGTTCAAAGGGAGCTCAATGGTCCCAAAGCAATGCTCACACAAAAGGGGCAGAACCTAAAATCTAAGAGTATAGTGAGAATACTTGATATAGTTTTGAAAACTTTGAGTAAGAAAACAGTTTTTGAAAAAAGAGACTGTCATGCCCCAAAATCGAGGGACGAGACCGGCGCCTAACCAGGTGAACCCAGTCAAGCGGACCTAGATTGCCTTTCCTGCCCAATGTATTACCCCGCGTTCATAACATACATTATTTCGTGTGAGTTAACCGAGTTTAGTTTCAAAGTACATTTTACAACGTATCTCCATTTGTTTCCTCTTTTAGCAATTTCAACGATTAATATCCAAACATACAAGATACAAACATAAGTTCCTAACATGATCCACGATTCCGATTACATACCGTTACTACCCAAAAATACATACATACACCCACATCATGTCTGCGGAGCCTCTACGAATACTAGGGATTTTACATAACCTGCCGGTAACAAGGACCCGGCTATACCTTTACAACATAAACAAAAGAAGGTGGTATGATCCACACACGGCCCCGAGGAGAAGAGGGGCTCACCACAACTGCTGCAGAGATGAAGAGGAGGTACCACTAATGGCGGGCTGAGCTACCTGCTATGGAACCACCTACATCCATCTAAAGGATGTAGCGCCCCCGGCACAAGGGACGTTAGTACTGTGGAATATTACTAGTATGTATGAACAAACTTTATCCCAAGTACAATCAACCAATATTACAGATAAGAAACAGGACAACAATATGACCAACAATCAAAACACACGGAAAGTGACAATCAAAAATCAACAATTTTACAATCTCTCCTTTTTCCCTTTCCAACACCACCATATTCACGAGTTTCATAATTTTCATATCAATAGTGATAACGATCACTTCTCCACCCTTATTACCTCGGCCACCCTTATCACCACAACCCACACCTTATTACTTCGTGTTGGGGCACGCAACCCGACCCCGCCTGACAATTTATATTTCATAACAACAACACCAACAATTTCATCACAAGGGCTTTCCCTTCAAGGATCACAATTTCAACAACAAGGGCCTTACTTTCAAGGATCACAATTTCAACAACAACACCAAACAATTTCATCACAAGGGCCTTACTTTCAAGGATCACAAATTCACATTTAACAATTCATTTACTTGGGCTCAAAGCATCCCAAACTTTCATCAAGCAGCAATTTATGCACAATGTGTTGCCATAACCGTTCAACTTATTTACAATGCTCCATATCAATAACTTTAAACAACTACCATCTTTGCACATAATAAAGTGGGCATGCCAAGTAACAATTTAAAATCTCATCTGACACAGTGGGGTAGTAATCAACTAGTCAGTCAATTCACATATTTCCATATAAGTACACATACCATATGCTTACCACAACAAGGGAGATTTTACAAGGATTAAAATTAGCCATACATACTTGGAGTCGAAATCCCCTTTTTAACTTTTACTCACAAATCACCGCACCGACTAGTACCGTCAATATAGTTCACAAATAAACGTATTCAACTTAGAATTGGAAGTCATGCATGCAATTAAGACTCCCTTAAACATTTTTCCAAACACTATGTGACCCCATTAGATTACCAACCCCGTCTTTGTTAAATTTACCCCAAACCACTCCCTCTTACTAGATTAACACCATTATTAAACATGCATGCAAGGTCTTAGTTAATATTTTCAAGAAACAATCCATGCAAATATTCCCTTTGTTTAAAATCAGAGAATTAGTGGGAAAAAAAGGGTTGGGAACCCTTACCTTCTAGAATGAGGAAGAAGAAGATTACTCGAATTATCAGGCCTGAGGGACTTTGAAAATCAACTTGATGGAAGAACAACTTTCTCTCTCAAGAACTCCCCTTTCCTTCTCTCTATATTGTTCAGAAAACTTGTTAAAATGAAGGTGTGGGGTGTTTTAATGAACTGGGGGTCAGGTTTTACAATTAGAAAAATTAGGAGCCCGACACAGGAATGCGATCGCATTCCTAACATGCAGTCCGCAGAGACGACCACAGAATGGCCCTCTAGGACATTCAATCACAAAGATTCGCATCATCAAGGATATTCATTCGTAACAACCAAATAACCATATGAAATCACGGCCACAGAAATCTTTATCCAACAGGGAGTCATATACAGTATGCCATCAACATAAAGCTCAATTAGATATCCACGTTTCCTTTCCATTATTTACTACACTGCATTTAGCACCTAGATACATTCAACATTTGGATTCGTTATCATTTCTTTCGTTTGGTAGTACATCCTTTCATACCGAGGTGTTCAACAGTTAACGAGCTTTGCACGTGATAGAGTAAGCACAAGGAATCACCATCTTCACAACCTCACATAGCACGGTGGTATGGCAATCAGCTAGGACAATCAGAGAATAGAATCTTACATCTCAACACATTAGAACAATCAATTCACATAATCTCAAACAAAGTACACATACCATATGCTCGAACACCAACAAGAAGATTCTACAAGGGTTAAAATTAGCCATACATACCTTGTGTCGAATTTTCCCTTTTTAATTTCTATCACAAATCACCGGACCGTCAAGCAACGTCAATCTAATTCATAATGCAACACATTCATCTTTGAATTGGGAATCATGAACACAATTCGAACTCGCTTAGGCATTTTATCGAATGCTATATGACCCCTTAGATTTCTAACCCCTTATTTGTGGATATTAACCCTAACCCACTTCCTTTAACTAGATTGCGACAATTAATGGACATGCATGCAAGGTTCGTCTCTTTTATCTTCAAGAACTCCTTTAGGGGAGTTCTACTTATTAACCAAAGTCTGGAAATTTAAGGGTAATGGGGTGGGGACTTACCTCTTTAAGTGAAGAAGACAATGACTCGAAAATTCCCGGGCTTGAGTGATTGTGGAAAACCAAATGGATGATGTTGGAACCCCTTTCTCTCAAGAACTCTCTTTTTCTCTCTCTATTCTTAGTCAGAAAATGGTTAAAATGAAGGGGAGGGGTGTTTTATTGAACAGGGGGTCGAGTTTTAAAATTAGAAATTAGGAGCCCCGACACGGAATGCGGTCAGGAATAAGATCGCGTTCCTGACATGCGGTTCGCAGACTGGTCGCAGAATGGCCCTCAAGATGGGCAAAAACTGAAAACACACTGAGCAGGTATGCGACCACTATGCGGTCCGCATACACGTTATGCGATCGCATAGTGCGTCGCATAACCTCCCTCACAAAAAACCAATGGGCAAGAATGCGATAACTATGCGATCCGCATAACCAGAATGCGATCGCATTGTGGACCGCATAGTTGTCCTTAATTTGGGCTGAAGTCTGCCTAGGTATGCGACCATTATGCGGTCCGCATACACGTTATGCGATCACATAGTGCGTCGCATAATAGCACAATTTCTGGAAAATTTTATCTTTTGGATTTCGGGGTACTTTTACACAATCAAGGTCCGTTTTAAGAATTTCTACAGTTATAACAACTCGGGGACTTATTCGGGCATTATTTTAAACAAGAAATTTTTNTCATTCTCTTTACATCACAAATTAGCATATGATTCAATTAGTGGCACATACTTGCACATAGTTTGGTCGCTTTAGTGAGTCCCATACAATTCAATCACCTCAATACACCATATGTATATTGCAATTAATCATTACCAATCAACACTACTATTAATCATTTTTTTGCCTATTACACAAGTTTTACAAAACTTTCATTTACTTCAAGGGTTGCACACCACCCATTTAATAACATCATATACCGTTTTTAGCACGCACTGGGAAGTTACAACAGTAAGGCAATTAGGGAAAAATTGGGTGACTTTGCACGAATCTGAATACAACATCAAATTGCCTTAGGACAATAATTCGTACGATCATTACTACACTCGTTCGAATAGATGGGGATATTATTCTCTCATTCCTTTTTCTGCTTCCCACGTGGCTTCCTCGACTTGTTGACTTCTCCACAAAACTTTAACAGAAGCAATCTTTTTGTTTCTCAATATACAGACTTGCCTATCAAGAATAGCAATCGGAACCTCTTCATATGACAATTCTTCACTAACCTCAATGGTCTCAACTGGCACAATGGCGGAAGGATCTCCAATTACCTTCTTCAACATAGACACGTGGAATACCGGGTGCACTAATGACATTTCAGGGGGCATTTCCAGTCTATACGCGACTTGCCCTACCCTTTGAGCAATCTGATACGGCCCGACATACCTTGTGCTCAATTTTCCTTTGTTTCCAAACCGCATGACTCCCTTCATGGGAGATACCTTCAAGAATACCCAATCATCTACTTGAAATTCTAAATCTCTACGACGAACATCCGCATAGGATTTCTGACGACTCTGAGCAGTTTTCATCCTTTCCTGAATGACTCTAAATTTTTCCATAGCTTGGTGCACAAGATCTGGCCCTATCAATTCTGCCTCGCCAACCTCAAACTACCCGATTGGAGATCTACATCTCCTTCCGTACAATGCCTCAAATGGGGCAATCTGAATACTAGCATGGAAGCTGTTATTGTAAGCAAATTCTATAAGCGGCAAGTGATCATCCCAACTACCCTTGAAATCCAAAACACAAGCCCGCAACATATCCTCAAGCGTCTGAATAGTCCGCTCCGCTTGACCGTCCATCTATGGGTGGAAAGTTGTGCTGAGATTTACCTAAGTACCCAAACCTTGCTGAACATTCCTCCAAAAGTTAGCTGTGAACTAGGCCCCTCGATCCGAGATAATAGAAACTAGAGTGCCATGAAGTCTGACTATTTCCTTGATATACAACTGAGCATACTGTTATGCAGTATCGGTGGACTTGACTGGCAAGAAGTGAGCTGATTTCGTGAGTGGATCCACTATCACCCAAATTGAATCGAACTTGCGCTGAGTGCGAGGTAACCCTACCACGAAGTCCATGTTGATCATCTCTCATTTCCACATTGGTATTTCCATAAGCTGAGTCAGCCCACCGGGCCTCTGATGCTTGGCCTCTACCTGCTGATAATTCGGACATCTAGACACCAAGTCCGCCACACCCCTCTTCATACCATTCCACCAATAAATCTCTTTGAGATCGTGGTACATTTTCATAGAACCTGGGTGAACAGAATACCTGGAATTATGAGCCTCTGCCATTACCCTTTCCGGGAGATCATCCACATCTGGAACACATAGTCGCCCCTCACATTGCAAGACACCGTCATCATTGCCGAGTGAAAAAGCTGAAGTCTTGTGATTTAAAATTGCTTCCCTCAATTGTATCAATGCTGGGTCTCTGAATTGCTTTTCCTTGACTTACGTTACAAGCGAAGACTCTGCTACATTTTGCACCAAGACATTTCCCTCATTTGAGGTCGAAAGACATACCCCAAGACTGGCCAACTGATGGACCTCTCAAGACAAAGGCCTCTGACCGGCCTCTAAATGTGCCAAGATCCCCATGGATTTCTGACTAAGAGCGTCGGCTACAACATTCGCCTTTCCTGGATGGTACAAAATATTCATATCATAATCTTTGAGCAATTCTAACCACCTACACTGCCTTAGATTCAGTTCCTTCTGCTTGAATAAATATTGAAGATTCTTGTGGTCTGAGAACACGTCCATGTGGACTCCATAAAGATAATGCCGCCAAATTTTTAATGCAAACACCACTGCCGCGAGTTCCAAATCATGCGTCGGATAATTCTTCTCGTGATTCTTGAGTTGCTTCGAAGCGTACGCTATAACCTTCCCATGTTACATCAACACACACCCCAAACCAACCCTTAAAGCATCGCAATAAACCACAAATCCCCCTATACTTTCTGGCAGGGTCAATACCGTGCCGAAGTCAATATCGACTTCAATTCCTGAAAGCTTTTCTCACAAGCGTCGGACCACTGGAACTTCACCGCTTTCCGCATCAATCTAGTCAATGGGGAGGCAAGGGTAGAGAATCCCTCCACAAACCTTCGATAATATCCAGCTAGACCCAAGAAACTGTGGATCTATGTCGGGGTCGTTGGTCTAGGCCAATATTTCACTGTCGCGATCTTTTGGGGATCAACCTGAATCCCTTCTCTGGAAACAACATGTCCCAAAAAGGTAACTGATTCTAGTCAAAACTCACATTTCGAAAATTTTGCATACAACTGATGCTGATGAAGAGTCTGTAGAACTGTCCTGAGGTGATTAGCATGATCTTCCTGACTTCGCGAATAAACAAGGATATCATCAATGAAAACTATCACGAAGGAGTCAAGAAACGACTTGAAAACCCGATTCATAAGATCCATAAAGGCTGTCGGGGCGTTGGTTAGCACAAAAGACATGACAAAAAATACAAAGTGTCCATAACGAGTCCTGAAGGCGGTCTTAGGAATATCCTGCTCCGCGATCTTTAACTGGTGGTACCCTGACCGTAAATCAATCTTTGAGAAGAACCTAGCACCTTGCAACCGATCGAACAAATCATCTATCTGAGGTAGTGGATATTTATTCTTGATGGTGACCTTGTTGAGCTGCCGATAATCAATACACATTCGAAGCGATCCATCCTTCTTTCTGACAAAAAGAATCGGTGCGCCCCAAGGCGACACACTTGGCTGAATGAAACCTTTTTCTAATAGATCTTTGAATTGATCTTTAACTCTCTCAATTCCGCTAGTGCCATTTTGTACGGTGGAATAGATATTGGGTGCGTATCTGGCAATACATCAATCCCGAAATCAATCTCTCTATATGGCGGGACCCCAGTTAACTCATCCGGAAACACTTCCAGAAACTCATTCACAACCGGCACCGACTCGGGAGCAGGCACCTCTAAGGTGGTGTCCGCAACCCGGACCAAATGATAGATGCATACTTTCCTGATCATTTTGGAGGCCTTAAGATTGGAAATAAACCTATCTCTCGGCACGAAATCATTCCCTTTCCATTCAATGACAGGCTCGTTAGGAAATTCGAGCCTCATAATTCTTGTTCGACAGTCGAGTTTAGCAAAGCACGAGTAAAGCCAATCCATTCTCATGATAACATCAAAATCTAACATCTTTAATTCAATAAGATCGGCCATGTTATTTCGACCACAAACCATGACAACACAAATCCTATAGACTCGCACGGCCGTAATGGAATCACCAACCGAAGCCGATACTGAGAACAGCTCAAGAAGCTGATCGAGTTCTATCCCAAAACTCGAAGCAATAAATGGAGTAACATATGACAAAGAGGACCCCGGATCAATAAGAGCATAAACATTAAGCGTTTGCACAGACAGAATACTTGTGACAACATCTGGAGAAGCCTCCGCACTCTGGAGACCACTCAAGGCATAGAACCGACTGGGTCCCCCTTGACCTCGTGCTCTACCCCTAGCTGCACCGCGCCCTGCTGGAGCTGGAGGGCGTGCTGAAGATGTAGCGGCTGAAGCATCGGACGGCCGAGCTGTGCCCCTACCCGTGCCCTGACTGGGCGCACGACAATTTCACTGGGTATGACCTCTCTCTCCGCATCTGAAGCATACCAGAATATCCAAGTAACATGGCTCATAATGGAACCTCCCACACTTAGGGCATGGGGCCCTCCGCTGCTGCTGAAAGCTCCCACCAGAATGACCTGACTGGTGGAACCTCCTACTATCTGAACCGGGCCCAAAGCGACCTCCCTGCTGATAAATGTGCCCTGATGGCGGCGCACTGGCTGAGGACTGAGCATAGGACTGAGATGGTCCTGATGACCCTCTCCCAAGGGCTGATCTCCCACCTCCAACCGAGCTCCCAGGGTTTCCCGCTGACCGGGCCCTACTACTACTCTCTCTCTCTGACCTTATCTTCAATTTCTAAGCCTCCGTAGCCTGGGAAAAACCCACAATCTTCCCGTAGTTCATATCTGAATGCACAACAGGTGTAGTAGCCTCATTGATAACCAAGGGACCAAGGCCCCGAACAAACCGACGAACTCTGGCCTCCATAGTCGGCATCATGTGGGTAGCATACTTTGACAAGCGCACAAACTCCATATGGTACTCCCACACACTCATGTGGCCCTACTTGAGGACCTCAAACTCTGCAGCACGGGCTGCCATAGTCTCGGTAGGCAATAAATGATCCATGAAAGCATCTACGAACTCGACCCATCTCGCCGGAGGGCTCCCCTCACCACGGGAACTCTCCCACATCTCAAACCATGAATATGCTGCTCCCTTTAGACGATAGGAAGCCAACTCAACTCCCTCTGTTTCAGTAGCCTTCATAACCCGGAGAGTCTTGTACATTTCATCTATAAAATCTTGAGGATCGGTCTCTAGGTCGGTTCCTGTGAACTCTGGAGGGGCCAACCGCAGAAACTAGTTGACCCTAGAACCTGAAGAATCCCCTTGCTCGCTAGAGGATGCAGGGTCAGCCTGAGATCTTTGGGCATGGGAGGCCTTTAACTGAGTCAACATATGAATAACCCCCTGAGGTCCCCATCAGAAATACTGGGACCGTAAGCTGGAACTGAAGAAGGATTAGGAACATCGGCGGGAGGGATTTCAGTACCCTTCGCTTGAGCAGGAATAGGGATAGACTGGCCTGGCACGGAAGAGTAAGGCAGATTCAAGGTCGGGGAATCATTCTCACCCGCACCATCAGATAAAGGATGTATGGCACACTCGGGGTGTCATTGGCCTCTAGTCCGAGTCGAGCTCTCTTCTTGGGCGCCATTTATTGAAAATTAGGACAACACACGGATTAGATAAAGACATTCTCACCTTTCACTCCATCGCATGATAGAGAGTAACAATGAAAGGATGTTTTCTAAATGTCCATGCAGCCCCCTAATTATAGATGTGGTCGACAACACACCGATAAGAAGGGCTCTACTAGACACGGCTCCGAGACACCCTAGGACACTTTTAAAACCTTAGGCTCTGATACCAAGTTTGTCATGCACTAAAATCGAGGTACGAGACCGGCGCCTAACCAGGTGAACCCAGTCAAGCGGACCTGGATTGTCTTTCCTGCCCAACGTATTACCTCGCGTTCATAACATACATTATTCCGTGTGAGTTAGCCGATTTTAGTTTCAAAGTACATTTTACAACATATCTCCATTTGTTTCCTCTTTTAGCAATTTCAACGGTTGATATCCAAACATACAAGATACAAACATAAGTTTCTAACATGAACCACGGTTTCCGAGTACGTACAGTTACTACCCAAAAATACATATATACACCCTCATCATCTCTACGGAGCCTCTACGAATACTAGGGATTTTACATAACTTGTCGAGAACAAGACCCCGGCTATACCTTTACAACATAAACAAAAGAAGGTGGTATGATCCACACACGGCCCCGAGGAGAAGAGGGCTCACCACAACTGCAGTAGAGATGAAGAGGAGGTACCACTAACGGCGGGCTGAACTACCTGCTATGGAACCACCTACATCCATATAAAAGATGTAGCGCCCCCGGTAAAAGGGACGTTAGTACTGTGGAATAGTACTAGTATGTATGAACAAACTTTACCCCAAGTAAAATCAAGCAATACACAGATAGACAGTTAATAGAATCAAAAAAGCATTGCACAGAAATCGAAATACCCAAAATCAAGAGTTTCACAGATTCCCCTTTTCTTTTTCAACACCTCCATAATCAAGAGTTTCATAGATTTTTATTTCAATAGTGATAATGATCACATTCCATCCTTATTAACTCGTCCACCCTTATCACCTTCTCTCACCCTTATTACCTCGTCCACCCTTATTACTCCGTGTTGCCGCGTGAAACTCGATCCCACCGGACAATCAACAATCACCACCAATTTAAATCACAAGGATCTTCATCATGAAGAACATAAGTTCATATCAACCAACAATTATGTGAAGTCAAGGCACAATGATCATTACCAATCAGTAATTCATATATGGTGTTGCCACAATCATTTAACTCAATAAAATTAGTCCATATTTACATTCATCATTCGCTACACAGCCTTAGGCCCTTTGATACGTTCAACAACGCGTTTAATAGCAACATCAACCAACAATTCAATCACAAAGATTCTCATCATCAAGGATATTCATTCGTAACAACCAAATAACCATATGAAATCACGGCCACAGAAATCTTTATCCAACAGGGAGTCATATACAGTATGCCATCAACATAAAGCTCAATTAATTATCCACGTTTCCTTTCCATTATTTACTACACAGCATTTAGCACCTAGATACATTCAACATTTGGATTCGTTATCATTTCTTTTGTTTGGTAGTACATCCTTTCATACCGAGGTGTTCAACAGTTAACGAGCTTTGCACGTGATAGAGTAAGCACAAGGAATCACCATTTTCACAACCTCACATAGCACGGTGGTATGGCAATCAGCTAGGAAAATCAGAGAATAGAATCTTACATCTCAACACATTAGAACAATCAATTCACATAATCTCTAACAAAGTACACATACCATATGCTCGAACACCAACAAGAAGATTCTACAAGGGTTAAAATTATCCATACATACCTTGTGTTGAATTTTCCCTTTTTAATTTCAATCACAAATCACCGGACCGTCAAGAAACTTCAATCTAATTCATAATGCAACACATTCATCTTAGAATTGGGAATCATGAACACAATTCGAACTCACTTAGGCATTTTATCGAATGCTATATGACCCCTTAGATTTCTAACCCCTTATTTATGGATATTAACCCTAACCCACTTCCCTTTACTAGATTGCGACAATTAATGGACATGCATGCAAGGTTCGTCTCTTTTATCTTCAAGAACTCCTTTAGGGGAGTTCTACTTATTAACCAAAGTATGGAAATTTAAGGGTAATGGGGTGGGGACTTACCTCTTTAAGTGAAGAAGACAATGACTCAAAAATTCCCGGGCTTGAGTGATTGTGGAAAACCAAATGGATGATGTTGGAACCCCTTTATCTCAAGAACTCTCTTTTTCTCTCTCTATTCTTAGTCAGAAAATGGTTAAAAATGAAGGGGAGGGGTGTTTTATTGAACAAGTGGTCGGGTTTTAAAATTAGAAATTAGGAGCCCCGACACGGAATGCGGTCAGGAATGCGATCACATTCCTGACATGCGGTCCACAGACCGGTCGCAGAATGGCCCTCAAGATGGGCCAAAACTAAAAACACACTTAGCAGGTATGCGACCACTATGCGGTCTGCATACACGTTATGCGATCGCATAGTGCGTCGCATAACCTCCCTCACCAAAAACTAATGGGCAAGAATGCGACAATTATGTGGTCCGCATAACCAGAATGCGATCGCATTCTGGACTGCATAGTTGTCCTTAATTTGGGATGAAGTCTTCCGAGGTATGCGACCATTATGCGGTCCGCATACACGTAATGCGATCTCATAGTGCGTCGCATAACAGCACAATTTCTGGAAAATTTATCTTTCGAATTCCGGGGTACTTTTACACAATCAATGTCTGTTTTAAGAATTTCTACAGTTATAACAACTCGGGGACTTATTCAGGCATTATTTCAAACAAGAAATTTTTACGGGTCTTTACAAGTGGCCTGCCCAGGTATGCGACCATTATGCGGTCCGCATACCCGTTATGCGATCCAATAGTGCGTCGCATAACGCCCAACTTCTGGAAAATTTTATTCTTTCAAATTCCGGGGTACTTTTACACAATAAAGGTTCGTTTTAAGAATTTCTACCGTTATAACAACTCGGGGACTTATTCGGGCATTATTTTAAACAAGAAATTTTACGGGTCTTTACATTCTCCCATCCTTAAAATCATTCGTCCTCGAATGAGGATTTTGGAAATCATTTTGTTTTGAAAACATGATATGCAAACTTCCAGATTAACACTAACTCCAATATTTTTAGAAAATTTCGCCTGAGTCTCCTTTGTATTTAGACCCATCTACATGTTAGAGATCCCCCGAAACACATTTCCAAGCATCATTACACAGTTCCTGTTATCCCTTCAACTGCTATACAATTCATTACCTCAACACCTGCATATATCCAATTACTTTGACAACTACACATAGTTCATTCTTTTTACATCACAAATTAGCATATGATTCAATTCGTGGCACATACTTGCACATAATTTGGTCACTTTAGTGAGTCCCATACGATTCAATCACCTCAATACACCATATGTATATTGCAATTAATCATTACCAATCTACACTACCATTAATCATTTTTGCTTATCACACAAGTTTCACAAAACTTTCATTTACTTCAAGGGTTGCACACCACCCATTTAATAACATCATATACAGTTTTAGCACGCATTGGAAAGTTACAACAATAAGGCAATTAGGGAAAATGCGGTGTCTTTGCACGAATCTGAATACCACATCAAATTGCCTTGGGACAATAATTCGTACGATCATTACTACACTTGTTCGAACAAATAGGGATATTTTTCTCTCATTTTTTTCTCTGTTTCCCACGTGGCTTCCTCGACTTGTTGACTTCACCACAACACTTTAACAGAAGCAATCTCTTTGTTTCTCAATTTACGGACTTGCCTATCAAGAATAGCAACCGGAGCCTCTTCGTATGATAACTCTTCATTAACCTCAATAGTCCCAACTGGCACGATGGCAGATGGATCTCCAACCACTTTCTTCAACATAGACACATGGAACACCGGGTGCACTAACAACATTTCATGGGGCAATTCCAGCCTATAAGCCACCCGTCCTATCCTTTGAGAGATCCGATATGGCCCGACGTACCTAGGTCTCAACTTCCCTTTCTTCTCAAACCGCATCACTTACTTCATGGGAGACACCTTCAAGAACACCCAATCATCTACCTGGAACTCCAATTCTCTTCGACGAATGTCCGCATAGGATTTCTGACGACTCTGAGCAGTTTTCATTCTCTCCTGAACGACTCTAACTTTTTCCA
The DNA here is from genome assembly GCA_005239495.1 of Nicotiana undulata. NCBI lineage: Eukaryota > Viridiplantae > Streptophyta > Magnoliopsida > Solanales > Solanaceae > Nicotiana > Nicotiana undulata. The sequence goes on from ML254073.1 coordinate 39,063, forward strand.
TAACTTGGTGCACAAGATCTCGCCCTAACACTTCTGCCTCACCAACTTCGAACCATCCAATCGGACATCTACACCTTCTTCCGTACAATGCCTCAAATGGGTCCATCTAAATGCTAGCATGAAAGTTATTATTGTAAGCAAATTCGATAAGCGGCAAATAATCATCCCAACTACCTTTGAAATCTAAAACACAAGCCCGCAACATATCTTCAAGCGTCTGAATAGTCCGCTCCGCCTGACCATCAGTCTGTGGATGGAAAGCCGTGCTCAGATTCACCTGAGTACCCAAACCTTGCTGAAATTTCCTCCAAAAGTTAGCTGTGAACTGGGCCCCTCGATCCGAGATAATAGAAACTGGAGTGCCATGAAGTCTGACTATCTCCTTAATATAAAACTGGGCATACCGTTCTGCAGTATCGGTGGACTTGACTGGCAAAAACTGGGCTGATTTGGTGAGTCGATCCACTATAACCCAAATTGAGTCGAACCTGCGCTGAGTGCAAGGTAACCCTACCACGAAATCCATATTGATCATCTCTCATTTCCACGTCGGTATTTCCATAAGATGAGTTAATCCACCGGGCCGCTGATGCTCGGTCTTCACCTGCTGGCAATTCGGACATCTAGACACAAAGTCCGCCACACCCCTCTTCATACCGCTCCACCAATAAATTTCCCGGAGATCATGATACATCTTCGTAGAACCTGGGTGCACAGAATACCTGGAGCTATGAGCCTTAGCCATTACCCTATCCCGAAGATTATCTACATCTGGAACACATAGCCTACCTTGACATCGCAACACTCCATCATTGTTGAACGAGTGAAAATGCTGAAATCTTGTTATTCAGAACTGCCTCCTTCAATTGTGCCAATGCTAGATCAATAAACTACTTTTCTTTGACTTCCGCTACAAGTGACGATTCTGCTCCATTATGCACCATAACCTCTCCTTCGCCTGAGGTCGAAAGACAAACCCCCAAACTGGCCAATTGATAAACCTCCTAAGCCAAGGGCCTCTGATCCGCTTCCAAATGAGCCAAACTACCCATAGACTTCCGACTGAGAGCGTCGGCCACCACATTCGCCTTCCCTAGATGGTACAAAATGTTCATATCATAATCTTTGAGAAATTCTAACCACCTACGCTGCCTTAGATACAGTTCCTTCTGCTTGAATAAATACTGAAGACTCTTATGGTCTAAGAACACGTCCACGTGGACTCCATAAAGATAATGCCGCCAAATTTTTAATGCAAACACCACTGCCGCGAGCTCCAAATCATGTGTCGGATAATTCTTCTCGTGATTCTTGAGTTGCCTTGAAGCATACGCTATGACCTTCCCATGTTGCATCAACACACACCTCAAACCAACCCTTGAAGCATCGCAATAAACCACAAATCCCCCTATACCTTCTAGCAAAGTCAATACACGTGCCGAAGTCAATCTCGACTTCAATTCCTGAAAGCTTTTCTCAGAAGTATCAGACCACTGGAACTTCACCGCTTTCTGCGTCAATTTAGTCAATGGGGAGGCGAGGGTAGAGAATCCCTCCACAAACCTCCGATAATATCCAGCTAGACCCAAGAAATTGCATATCTCTGTCGGGGTCGTTGGTCTAGGCCAATCTTTCACTACCGCGATCTTCTGGGGATCAACCTGAATCCCTTCTCTGGAAACAACATGACCCAAAAACGCGACTGATTCTAGCCAAAACTCACATTTCGAAAATTTAGCATACAGCTGGTGATGATGAAGAGTCTGCAGGACTGCTCTGAGGTGATTAGCATGATCTTCCCGACTCCGCGAGTAGACAAGGATGTCATCAATAAAAACAATCACGAAGGAGCCTAGAAATGGCTTAAAAACCCGATTCATAAGATCCATGAAAGCTGCTGGAGAATTGGTCATCCCAAAGGACATTACCAAAAATTCAAAATGACCATAACGAGTCCTGAAGGCGGTCTTAGGAATATCCTGCTCTCTGATCTTCAACTGATGATACCCAGACCGTAAATCAATTTTGGAGAAGAACCTCGCACCTTGCAATTGATCAAACAAATCATCTATTCGAGGCAATGGATACTTGTTTTTGATAGTGACTTTGTTGAATTGTCGATAATCGATAAACATCCGAAGAGACCCATCCTTCTTTCTGACGAAAAGAACCGGAGCGCCCCACGGCGACACACTCGGCCGAATGAACCCTTTTTCTAATAAATCCTTCAACTGCTCCTTTAACTCCCTCAACTCTGCTGGCGCTATTTTGTATGGTGGAATAGATATTTGCTGCGTATCTGGTAGTACATCAATCCCGAAATCGATCTCTCTATCTGGCAGAATCCCTGGAAGCTCGTCCAGAAATACTTCAAGAAACTCATTCACAATAGGCACGGACTCGGAAGCAGGCACCTCTGGAGTGGTGTCCGCAACCCGGACCAAATTATAGACACACCCCTTCTTAATCATCTTTGAGGCCTTAAGGAAGGAGATAAACCTACCTTTCGGCACCACACCATTCCCCTTCCACTCAATAACCAGCTCATTAGGAAACTCTAGCCTCGTGATTCTGGTTCGACAGTCGAGTTTAGCAAAGCACGAATAAAGCCAGTCCATTCCCATAATAATATCAAAATCTACCATCCCAAGCTCAATAATATCGGTCGTGGTAACGCGGCCACATACCGTGACAACACAATTCTTATAGACTCGCGCTGTTGTAATAGAATCACCAACCAGAGTCGATACAGAGAATGGCTCATGAAGCTGTTCGAGTTCTATCCCAAAACTTGAAGCAATAAATGGGGTAACATAAGACAAGGAGGACCCCGGATAAATAAGAGCATAACAATCAAGTGTTTGGACATTCAGAATACCTGTAACAACATCTGGAGAAGCCTCCGCGTTCTGGCGACCACTCAAAGCATAGAATCGGTTGGGTCCACCTCTACCTCGAGCTCCACCCCTAACTGCACCACGCCCCGCTGGGGCTGGAGGACGCCCTGAAGATGTGGCGACTGAAGAACCGGATGACTGAGCAAAACCCCTACCCCTGCCTTGGCTGGGCGCACGGCAATCCCGTTGAACATGACCTCTCACTCCACACCCGTAGCATACCGGGATATCCAGATAACAAGACTCAGTATGGAACTTCCCACACTTAGGTCACGGAGCCCTCCCCTGCTGCTGGGACCTCCCTCCTAGGCGACCTAACTGATAGGGTCTCCTATTGTCTGACCCTGGTCCCCAGCGACTGCTCTGCTGGAAACGGTGCACTGATGGCGGTGCACTGGCTGAGGACTGTGCATAGGACTGGGATGGCCATGATGACCCTCTCCCATGAACTGGTCTCCCTCCTCCAACTGAACTCCCCGAGTGGCCCGCCGACCGGGCCTTGCTGATACTCTATCACTCTGACCTTATCTTCAATTTCCTAGCCTCTGTAGCCTGGGCGAACCCCACAATCTTCCCATAATTCATGTCTGAGTGCAAGTCAGCTGTAGCAGCTTCATTCACAACCAAGGGACTAAGGCCCTGAACAAAACGTCGAACCCTGGCATCCATAGTCGACACCAAGTGAGAAGCATATTTAGACAACCGCACGAACTCCATATGGTACTCCCACACACTCATACTGCCCTGCTTGAGGACCTCAAACTTTATATCATGGGCTGCCACAGTCTCGGCAGGCAAAAAGTGATCCATGAAAGCATCCACAAACTCGTCCCATCTAGCCGGAAGACTTCCCTCCCCACGGGAACCCTCCAACATCTCGAACCAGGAATATGTTGTTCCCCTCAGCCTGTATGAAGCTAACTCAACCCCCTCTGTCTCTGTAGCCTTCATCACCCGAAGGCTCTTGTACATCTCATGGAGAAAATCCTGTAGATCGGCCTCTGGATCTGTACCTGAGAACTCTGGAGGGGCCATCCGTAGAAACTGGTTGACTTTGGAGCCGGCGGAATCTCCCTGTCCGCTGGAGGGTGCATGGGTAGCATGAGATCTTTGGGCCTGAGCGGCCACCAACTAAGTCAACATATGAATAGTTCATCTGAGGTCCCCATCGGACGTACCGGGATCGGAAGCTGGAACTGTAAAGGGATCAGGAATATCAGCGGGAGGGAATGCAGGAATTAACGAAGAACGAAAATGAAACAAAATATTTTTTATTTATGATGAGGATACAAAAATATGTTTACAAAGCTCCCAGAGGGAGCCCTTACAATGAAAATAAAGGAGGCCTAACCTTTTGACGAAGTCGCCTGCTCGGAGGCAGCACCCACAGGGACTATTACACCCTCGGAAGCCTTACATTCGGTAGTCTGACCTTCGGGAGTCTTTTCTCCCTCGGGGACTTTGTCTTCATCAACCCCCTCGGGACCACCCTCTTCTTCATCATCCTCTACATCAGCTTCATTATTGGACGTAAGGACGAACTTGGCATCAGCCTCGTCTGCCTTAGCCTACTCTATCTCCTCGGAGAGATCGAAGCCCTTAGCATGGATATCCTCGAGGGTTTCCTTTTGAGATCTGAATCGGACGTAGTCGTTGCTTCTTTGCTCCCGGTCGGAGGCCCCCCTCAACTCTATCGGGCATTAGTAACATTTTTCAAATAGATGGCTACCGTTTTATCGGTTGTGGCTTGTATTTCTTTGGCCTTGGATATGGCTTCCACAACTTCAGCCTTCGCCTTCGTGAGACCAGCCTCGAGCTCGACTATCCTTCCCACTTGAATTGAGTTGCTCTCTTGAGCATTCTGAAGTTGGATTTCAATGGCGGATAGCTTGTCCAATGCATCTTTGTTTTCCACAACAAGGACGTCCATATGTGCTTTCCATTTATTGCACTCAGAGTTGACATGGGCAACCTCACCCCGAAGACGTTCCGGAATCTCCACATTCTACTGCAACTGGGTCATTGAAGTGTTTGCCTCTGAATATGGGAGAGGGAGCCCGTACTCGTTTAGAGCAGAGGTTACCTGCTTCTCCAGCTTGTCCTCGTACTCACGAGCTCTGGTCAACTCCGACCAAAGGTGCCTCAACTCCTTTTTCTTTCTTGTCATAAAGAAGCCTGAGGGATTTCTCCTCACTCGAGGATCTACTCAACTCGGCCTCACAGCGACGCATCTCAGTCTTTAATTTGTTGAAGGCCTACAGGGAAGAAAGTTTGATTAGTCAAAAGAAGAAAGTATGAAGTTAGAAAAATTACAATGCTATTAAAAACTTACAATTGAGAAAAATCGTCGAGCCTCCTCGAAGCTCGAGATTGCATCTGCTTGTTCGGCCTCGTCGACCCCAGTAAAAAGACCATGGAAGGGGTCGTTTTCACTCGGGGCTCCGCCTAACTCAGGCATCTTCAGATTACGAGCGTCCCTTACAGTATCGTCAGAGAAAGTTGGAAAATACGAGGAGTGATCTGCTGACAAGGCCTCAGGGATATCACCCGAGGCACTCTGTTTGGGAAGAGGAGCCTCGAAGCTCGCCCCCTCTGCAGTATTTCTCGAAGTGTTGGAAATAATCACTACCTCGGGTGATACGGGACCCCCTGCCCTTGTCCCTTGTGAAGGTCCTGTTATGAGGCTAGAAGTCTATGTTCCCGCAAGCTTATTAGCCTCGCAAGGCTTCTTGGTTCGAGTTATCAATGTCGAACCCTCCACCTCGTCGCCCATTGACCGGCGGATGAAGTCAAATTCCTCGACGACAACATCCTTCTTGCGTTCCCGAGCTGGCTTTGCTTTGCTCTGGGTGCCCTCGTTCCTCGAGGACCTTTTTATATTGTTATCCTTTATTGGCTCTCGAGCCGAGGATCCCTCTTCCTCTCCAAAAGGGGGTGGCCTTATCTCGAAAAAATCACCAATACCTGCGACAGTGGAATTAGGCCACGTGAAGAAAGATATTTTTAGGGAAAGTAGGGTTACAACACGTACCGTGGTGTGTCGCTTCTCATTGCCCTTCGACAAATCCTTCCACTTTTGTTTGTCGTAAGACGAAGTGAAAGCAAGTTTGCGAGCCCAGTCCGCGAGATCGAGGATCGCATTAGGCATCCACGGAACCGCTGCAGAAGTAAAAAAAGGAACAATTATGTGAAGTCGGCGAAATGGTACGGCAGGAACTCTTTGGGACTAATATCGATGGTCCTCACTCGGATGAACCGGCTCATCCAACCTCGATCTCTGACTTTGTCGTTACTGGCGAAGAAGGACTTCGTGGACCGGTGTTGGAGTCTGATCAGACCTCAGAAATGTTGAGGTCGATACAATCTGATAAGGTGTCTAAGGGTAAACTCGATCCCGGCCTTCGCGGTGATGAACCTCATCATTAATATAATACGCCAGAAGGAAGAATAAATCTAGCCTAGAATAACTTGGTACTTTTGGAAAAATTCGAGCACGAGCAGGTCGAGGGGGCCCAGTGTAAAGGGGTACGTGTATACGCTCAAGAATCCCTCTACGTGGGTCGTAATGTCCTCTTCTCGAGAAGGTATCTGCAGAACGACCTCCTCCCCCCACTTGCATTCTCTCCTTACATCATCGAGGTGTCTTTCCTCGATGGATCTTATATACCTCGATGCGTGTTCCCGTCGTCGGGGAACATCGGGGGGGTTCTCTATTGTAAAGTCTTTCTTCAGAGAAAAATTGTTCGACACGATCTCATTTAGCGTTGGCGGTTTACCGCCGGCCGGACGGGAAGCAGAGGTGGAGGTTCCTTCTTTCTGAGGAACGGATTCAGAGGTTTTAGCCATAGTGTCTTAGAAAAGGAAGAAAGAAATGAATATAACCGGCGAAGGTTTGGGGCTAACACGGCGGAAGAACTAACGGCGCAGGCAGAGTTTGTAGAGAAGAGTAAGTATTGCAGAGTGAAAAAGTTCCTATTAAGAAACGAAAGTGGATATATATAGGGGAAGGCGGCAATTGTTCATTGATGTTGCGACCGACCAGCTCTGACGAGTACTCAATGCTTTTGGGAAGCTTCAGTCATTTCAAACGTCTACGTCACAAAAATGATGTCATCGCCTAGGACCTCGGAAATTCAAGTTCATTTCTTATCATTTCATTCTAAGAAACGCGAGGACTATCTGTATACGGACAAAATCGGAGGAGTCTGATTTCGAGGTCTCTGTTGAGCCGAGCCCGATCTCGAAGGGTTCGAAGTAAAATTTGAGTCGATCTCGGAACATACACTTCGAGAAGGCACATCGAGGTCCCGTCACGACTTACCTCGAGGCAGTGCAAAATCGATGACAATCAAGAAAGAGCGAACATTTCCCAAGAACACATGGTTAGGGCAGATAAAATTAGTCATAGATAGTACACATTCGTACTAGGCCGTTATACAGCTGTACCAATAATATTCTATGTCATAATTAGAAATGTACTAGATTAAGGTTTTCCCCTCCTATATAAAGGGGACCCCAATCATTTTGTAAAGGGATACATTCACTGAAATAGAATATTCTACTATGTTTTTCTCGTTTAACGTGCTCAACATTGTTCTTCAGGGTTATTGTTCTTCATTTATTTTTCATAATTTACTGCTAAAGACTGACCTCGAGACCCCCGAGGTTACTTAGCTCGAGGCCCCCAGTCCTATGACAACATTGGTTTGGATGTCATGGGCGGCTTTCCAGCCATGCCCCATGACCCCTTGGACGCGCCCCGTGGCGTCCCAGCAAGCCTCCCAATGCCTAGCGCCATGGACGGCCCCTTGGTCTTGGCCGCACCAAGTGACAAGCGCGCATGTGCCTCTGTCGCCCCACCAATTTCCCTCGCTAGCGCCCAGCCGCAAGCAGCTGCCAACAGCACCGCGCGCGCAGATCGTGATGCCTAAGACAAAGTTGCTGCCAACCGACCTGTTTCTACCTTTGTAGAAAACTAAGTCCTTTTCTTTGTAAATATAGACTAGCTTTATTCCATGTACTTCCATTATGTTTCTCTAGCGTAGTTTAGTCAACTCATGTAACTTTGGTTTATTTTTTTTAAGCATTATTAGGGGGTACCAAGCATTCAAAACTTTCTAGCAAGTAATTCTCTGTACTGGTGTCTCTACCCCTCGACACCGCGTTGCCTTCATTTTGTAATAGCTTTCATTATTGCAATCGAGCTTTCATTTCAAATCTCATTACTGTTCTCTCAATTGTTGTCATTGGTTTTCCCACACGGGCACTGACAATATAGTCTAGCGTGTGGCGAGGACCTCATTTGGTGGACAGCAACCACCCTGACATCGGTTGCTTAGCCTTACGTCGCCCTTCCAAAGAATCTCAGGAAGGCGCCGCGTAACAGTTGGTATCAGAGCCTAGGATCGACATCGGACGAGGGAACGCATTGGCATCACCACCATTTCTGACCATGGTGAATCAGGGGGACCGCATTGCGACCCTTGAGGAGACGGTTGACGTACTAGGACCCATTGTATATACGGTGCCGGAACTGAAAACCAACCTGCTGCAAAGGTTGGACGACCTGGACCGCAGAATGGCCCAGGCCGAAGTTGACATAGGAAACATGAGTCGCGACTCTGAAGGAGACCGGCAAACGGCGATACTGAGGCAGCCAAATTTTTTGATAAATTTTAGGGCCTCCAACAGGAGCGCATCGAGGATTTAGCCCACAGGGCACAAGAGGCAGACATGATGACTTCCATGCAGCAAACTATCGACAACTTGACAGGCCAGCTCAACGTTGTCAATGCTGCTCTACAAGGCTTGCTTCGAGGCGGTGGAAATCAAATC
>MDKH01230528.1:0-21109 GCA_005239495.1 Nicotiana undulata
CACCCATAAGATAAGGACGGAATTTCTCCATTGCAAAGACTATAGCCAACAACTCTTTTTCGGAGACGGTGTAGTTCATTTGGGCGGAATTCATTGTCTTGCTTGCATAGTAAATAGGGTGAAATATCTTGTTCACCCTTTGGCCCAAAACCGCACCCACCACCACATCACTCGAATCACACATTAGCTCAAAAGGAGAGCTCCAATCCGGCACGGTGATAATTGGCGTGGTGGTTAACTCGTGCTTCAACAACTCAAATGCACTCATGTAATTCTCATCAAAGTGGAACTTGGCATCTTTCTCTAGAAACTTGCAAAGAGGATTGACCACCTTTGAAAAGTCCTTAATGAAGCGCCGGTAGAACCCGGCATGCCCAAGAAAACTACGGACTCCCTTCACCGAAGTTGGAGGTGTCAATTTGGAAATGACCTCAATCTTGGCCTTGTATACTTCAATTCCATTTCCTGAGATTATGTGGCCCAAAACTATCCCTTCTTCGACCATAAAATGGCATTTTTCCCAGTTGAGCACTAGGTTGGTTTCTTCACAACGATCGAGGACTTTGTAAAGATTGTTCAAGCATTCATCAAAGGAGTCCCCAACCACGCTGAAATCATCCATGAATACCTCTAGAAAGTCTTCAACCAGGTTAGTGAAAATTGCCATCATGCACCGCCGAAATGTAGCGGGTATATTGCACAATCCAAAAGGCATCCTGGAAAAAGAAAATGTCCCATAGGGACAAGTGAATGTTGTATTTTCTTGGTCCTCCGGAGAAATCAAGATTTGGTTATAGCCTGAATACCCGTCCAAGAAGCAATAGAAAGCTCTACCCACAAGTCTGTCAAGCATTTGGTCCAAGAAAGGCAAAGGGAAGTGATCCTTGCGAGTCACCTTGTTCAATTTGCGGTAATCCATGCATAACCGCCACCCTGTGACTATCCTTGTTGGAATAAGTTCATTCTTGTCATTTTGAACCACGTTCATGCCACCCTTTTTTGGAACATATTCGACCGGAGAAGTCCAAGCACTATTCGAGATTGGGTAGACGACCCCTGCATCAAGCCACTTGATTATTTCTTTCTTCACAACTTCTTGCATTGCTTCATTTAGCCTCCGTTGATGTTCTAGATAAGGCTTTGCTCCATCCTCGAGAATGATTTTGTGCATACAAAATGCGGGGCTTATTCCCCGAATATCCGCAAGTGTCCATCCTATGGCCTTCTTCCTCCTTTGTAACACTTTGAGAGTCGAGTCTACCTGCACTTTGTTTAGACAAGATGAAAGTATAACAGGTAAAGTACGAGAAGGACCAAGAAATTCATACCTGAGGTGTGGTGGAAGTGGCTTCAACTCCAATGTAGGTGGCTCTTCAATTGAAGGTTTTGTCGGAGGAGTTTTCCTATTCTCCAAATCCAAGGATAACTTTCGAGGACCATATGAATAAGAATCCATGCCTTGTAGAGCATTGGTACTCTCAATCAAGCCATCCACCACAATATCATCATGATTCAATAAAGGTGCCTCCACGGGATCTTCAACATTTATCATTGAGCTTGTTTCATCAATAATGACCTCAGTGACAAGGTCCATGAAAGAACATACCTCCGTGCTATTGGGTTGCTTTATTGACTTGAAAACGTGGAACACAACCTTTTCATCGCCCACCTGGAAGGTGAGATCACTGACCTCCACGTCAACTAAGGCCTTCCCCGTTGCAAGGAAGGGCCTTACCAAAATGATAGGAACTTCATAATCCACCTCACAATCCAAGAGAACAAAATACGCGGGCAAAATGAACTTGTCAACCCGCACCAAAACATCATCAATGATTCCTAAAGGCCGCTTCATAGATCGATCCGCCATTTGAAGACGCATGGAAGTAGCCCTAGGTTTACCAATCCCCAAAGTTTTGCAAATCGAATATGGCATCAAGTTTATGCTAGCTCCGAGGTCACACAATGCTTTGGCAAAATCTGCGCTGCCAATTGTGCAAGGAATGGTGAATGCCCCGGGGTATTCAAGCTTGGGTGCCATTGAGTGCACTATTTCACTCACTTGGTGAGTCATATTTATAGTTTCGCACTCCATTTACCTTTTCTTTGTGACCAAGTCCTTCATGAACTTGGCATACCCGGGCATTTGCTCTAAAGCTTCAACTAAAGGGACATTGATGGATAAGCTTTTCATCATGTCGATGAATTTGTTGAATTGGTTATTATTCTTTTGCTTCGCCAACCTTTGAGGATAAGGAGGAGGAGGCCTAGGCAATGGGGCCTTTTCTTTTGACACAACCGGCTCGGGAATGTCAATTACGTGTTCCCTAGACGGGTTCACGTCACTTTGCGTTTCCTCCTCATGATCATGAATATCAATCCTCACTTAACTAGTTGTTGGCTCCTCAACTACATTTTCAACCTCAATCGGAACCTCATCATTTGGCAAGTCTTCCTCATCACCAACCACTCTCTTTTGTTTAGAAGAACTATCCTCACCGCCTCGTCCACTCCTTGTGGTCATCTCCATGGCATGACCGGTATTGTTATTATTGTTCCCACCCTTGGGTGTCACCACCGTTTCACTTGGTAGTTCTCCCTTCGGGCGTGTGTTCAAGGCTTGAGATATTTGTCCCATTTGCACTTCAAGATTTCGAATGGAGGTGTTATTGGAGGCAAGTTGAGCATCTGAATCCGCATTGCGATCCATCATTTGTTTGAACATTTTCTCAATTCTACCCATATCATTACTTGAGGAACCTTGGCCTTGTGATTGATAGGGGGTGGATTGTTGGGTTGTTGGTACATCGGGGGCCTTTGAATGCCCGACCCCCGGTTATCGTTTCCACCCCAATTGTTGTTATTATTGTTCCCGCTCCAATTATTGTTATTGCTGCCTCCCCATTGTTGATTGTTGTTCCCCCAATTGCTTGAATTGTTGTTATTGTTCCAAGTGCGTTGCCTTTAATTATTCCAATTTTTGGTTGTTGCCTTGATTATTCCCTTGCCCTTGATAATTGTTGGCATACATGACATCCTCATCTTGATCATCATAAGCATCCTCTTGACTGTACCCACTCGATCCTTGGTCGCATTGAACATTTTTGTTTTGCATTTTATTTCCACGAGGTCTTCTCTTGTTCACCAAAACATTTACCCCCTCCATAGCATTTACTTGCTTCGTCCCTTGTAATTGCTGAAGTTGTGCCTTAGCAAGTTGATTCATGGTGGTGGTAAGCTCGACAATTGCTTGCCCATGTTCTTGAAGTTCTTTGTGAAGACCATTAACACCTGGATCACCCTGAGGCACATTTGCTCTACTCTGCCATGCTGACGAAGTGTCAGCTATTTCATCTAAGACCTCACATGCCTCATTGTATGGTAGCTTCATGAAGTTGCCCCCATCCAATTGATTTACCACACACTGATTGGTGGTATTTATGCCTCGGTAGAAGGTTTGCTGTATCATGTCCTCAGTTATGTCATTGTTTGGACACTCCTTTACCATGGCCAGGTAGCGCTCCCAAATCTCATGCAAAGGCTCATTTGGCTCGTGCTTGAAAGCCAATATGTCATCTTTAAGCATTGCCATGTGACTAGGAGAGAAGAATTTTGCATGAACTTGTCTGCTAGCTCATCCCATGTGGATATGGAGTGGTTGGGAAGTCGCTCCAGCCAGTCTAATGCTTTCCCTCAGAGAGAGAAGGGGAATATCCTAAGCCTTAATGCATCCTCTGAGACGTTTGTTTGCTTGCTCCCCCAGCAAGTATCAACGAACCCATTTAAATGCTTATAAGCATTCTGATGTGGAGCTCCTATGAAGTACCCACGTTGCTCCAAGAGTGTCAGCATCACATTTGTGATTTGGAAGTTCCCCGCCCGGATTCTAGGTGGGACAATAGCACTTGCGTACCCCTCGTTTAGAAGTACCCGAGGGGCAACTCTGGGTGGTGGAGGCTGGGGAGGGTCTAGAAGATCCTCATTAATATGGGCCTGTCGGCCCCGTCTTGGAGGTGCTACTTGATTTAGTTCATCTTCTCCATTGTCAAACACCTCCTCCCCCGGAATAATATTACCCAAAAGATCCGCCATTAGTACCTGAATTGATTCAACACATACGTTAACAAAAGAAGGAATGGAAAATACACTACACCACTATTCACATAGATAATCAACACCGTAAAAGCTCCCTGGCAACGACGCCAAAAAGTGATCGGCTCCCCGCCTATACCACTAAAGAGTAGCAAGTACAGGGGTCAATGCAGCTTTTACCCAAAGGGTCGGGATCGATTTCCACAGGGAGCTATATATGTGGGACTTGAGTTCCTAAGTGATCTGATGGTGCGTTGTGTTCTCAGTTGCACTTCTCATCAAATGGTTTGGTGATTAAACTACGGTTTAGTCTTTTTGAAATTACGAACTAGCTAACTAATAGCTTTTTGGATGTTTTCTCAATAGATAAAGGGACTAGGGCTGTGACTTTCTCCTAGGTGAATACTTGACGGGATCTAAAACCTAAGGCAAAGACGTTATTTTGGGGATTGTGATATAGCCAATGCTCGGAATTACTCACTCTATACCTCTCGGTACCTTGAGTGACTTTGCCCTAATTGACTTCCTCAAGTCCAATTGGGTGTCAAAATTGTGCAAGCAATAAAGGCTCAAATCGGGTATTACTATCTCTAGGTTTAACCCTTTAATTGGGACTATCAATCTCCTGATTACACCCTAATTCCTTGTTGGGCTGATTTTCCTAAACTCAAGTTCTCTTTCTCAAGAAGAACCCAATCAAATAGGCACAAATTAGTGTCTGCAACCACTAATTTAACATGAAAAACATAAATCAGTCCAAATATCAACTACCCATAAACATCTAAGCCTTAAATAAAAAGACCCATCAAATACCCACACTAGGGTTGAGCCACAACCCTAGCTAATGGGTCTAGCTACTCATAATGATGAAAGAAAACAAAGAAATAGATGAATAATAACCCATAAGATTTAAGTACAAACTAATAATTGAAGATTCAATGATAAACCAACTATAAAATTACTCAAAATGGTCTAATACAGCCGTTCACGAGCTCTTGTTGAAGTTAGAGTACAAAAGGCTTCTTTTAAAAATGGGAAAAGAAAGTATTTATACTAGGCCAAATTTTCTGGACAAAAATAACCCTGCGGGGGTACTGCGGACCGCAAGAAATGGAGTGCGGCCACGATGAGGCTTTTTGGCGTCACACTTCTGCGCTCTGAACTTGGCCACTGCGGGCCGCATAAAATGTACCGCGACCACGGTGGCTCCTACTACGGTCCTCACAAAGAGGACCGCGTTCTTGGTTGTCATATACCTCCTCCCCCGGAATGATGTTTCCCAAAGTATCCGCCATTAGAACCTGAATTGATTCAACACACACGTTAACAGAAAAAGGAAAGAAAAACACTTAACACCACTATTAACGTAGATAATCAACATCGTATAACTCCCTAGCAACGGAGCCAAAAAGTGATCGGCGCCTACCTACACTACTAAATAGTAGCAAGATGAGGGTCAATTGCAGCTTTTACCCGAACGGTTCGGGATCGAATCCACAGGGAGTTACGATTGTGGGAGTTGAGTTCCTAAGTGATCTAGTAGTGTTTCGTGATCTTAATTGCACTTTTCATACTTTTGGTTTTATATTAGAACTACGGTTTAGACTAATTGCAAATAGCTAATTAACTAACTAATGTCTTTTTGAGTATTTTCTTAATAGATAACGAGGACTAGGGCTATGACTTTCTCCTAGGTGAGTACTCAACGTGATTCCAATACTAACTAATGTGATACAACCAATGCACGGTATTACCCACTATATACCTCTCGATAGATTGAGTGGCTTTGCCCTAATTGCCTCTCTCGAGGCCAATTGGGTGTCAAAATCATACAAGAAGTATAGGCTCAAGTAGGGTTTTACTATCTCTAGGTTTAACCCGTTAATTGGGACTATCAATCTCTTGAATACGTCCCAATTCTTTGTTGGACTGATTTTCTAGACTCAAGTTCTCTTTCTCAAGAAGAACCCAAGTCAAATAAACACCAATTAGTGTTTGCAACCACTAATTTTAACATGAAAACCTCAAATCAGCCCAAATACCAATTACCCATAAACATCTAAGCCTTAATTTAAAGGACCCATCAAACACCCATACTAGGGTTGAGCCACAACCCTAGCTAATGGGTTTAGCTACTCATGATAAGAGAAGTAATCAGAGTAATAGATGAAGAATAACCCATATAATTTATTTACAAACTAAAATTGAAATATTCAATGTTAAAACACTTATAAATTACTCAAAATAGCGTCACAATATAGTTCACGAGCTCCTGAATATATCAGAGTACAAAAGCTGACCTAAAAATGGGAAAATAAACTATTTATACTAAGCTGAATATTCTGGACAAAAATACCCCTGCGGGGTCACCGCGGACCGCACAAAATGGACTGCGGACGCGCTGAATGTATTTGTCTTGATAAACTGAGTCTCTAAACTTGGTCACCGCCGTACGCATAAAATGCACCGCGGACGCGGTGGCTTCAGTGCGGACCGCGAAAAATGGACTGCGGTCCGCGTTGGTCTTTTGGCCTTCAAAATTAATGCTCTCTGAATCTCTTCAGTGCGGACCGCGCAAAATGGACTACGGTCCGCAGTTGTTTTGCCTTCAAAAGGTACTCTCTGAATCTCTTTAGTGCGGACCGCACAAAGTGGACTGCGGTCCGCACTGGTCAGTTAGACTTTGCTTGTGCTTGCTCTTGGTACTTGTGCATGTTTCACTCCTTTTTGAGTAGGGTTTTGACTATTTGTCACCCTTTTTGACTAAACCCTGCAACAAGCACAACAAATAAGCCTTTGGGGACTATTTTGCATAAAATTTCATCCAAAACTTAAAGTAAGAAAGAGTGTAAATTAAGGTAAAATCCCTAGTTATCAACTCCCCCAAACTTAAGCTTTTGCTTGTCCTCAAGCAAACAAAAATAAGCCCCACCCCTTTTTGAGTAAGTTCAATAAAATTCAGTTGTCCTAAGGTAACCTCTTCTAGCATCAATTGGGACTAACAATTGCCTTAAATGAAAATGAATCATTAACAACATTTGACCTTTTAACACCATGGATTTCAGTGCGACATAAGAGCATCAAGAGTTGACTCAACTCATTAACGAAACTCTTACTACTACTTTGGTCATTGTGGAACCCAAACTCATACTCCTCAACTATCCCAAAGAAGACCTCACTTTAAGATTGTAACACTCAGAACGAGGATAATTGGAGTTCACTCATCTCTCTCAAGGAAAAGACTCAAGTCCGGCTCAAAGTACCATAGGCTTGCCCCTTATGTGAGTTGCCACTAATGTAAGCTTCATTCAACTCAAGACCATATAGGACTTTTGTGGATATATGATGAAGGCTTTTGGTTCAAGGTAGGAAATATTTGGTCTAGGTAGGTACCGTCTTCCCTTAAGCACTTAATTTGTTTCACTTTTTGTGCACATTCTCTTGACTTCTTGAGTCGTTAAGATCTTTCTGAGGGGTTAGAGAAACATACTGTCACTCCTTCTTGTTCATTTCAATCATTTTTCTCCTTTCTAAGCATTCCACACCTTTAATCTTTTTTCTTTCATTGATTCCCTTTTACTTCTTCTAAATTGTTCATTCTTTTTTACTTTTGAATGTCTTTTCTTTCTTTTTCATTGCCTTTCCTGTTCTTCCTTTTTGTACCTTCTTTTTCACTTTGTTGCATTCCTCGTTTCTCCCCCAAACTTACGCTTTTGCCTTGTGCTAAGGAAAGAAGGGGTGCCAAGAGAGGGTCGGAACGGGTACAAGCTTGTATCATGGTTTTTGAAAGAAAAAGGTGTAAGGCTCAAAAGGGTTGACTAGGAAAATTGTCATTGGTAGACTATGAAAATGTTCAAGTCATCATTCGGATCAAGGAGAGCCTATAATCACATCTCAAGTCAAACTACACTTAGGATTTTGCCTAGACAAACATTCAGGGCAAGTTCTAGACTAATGGCACGGGACTTGGACTTGCAATTCAAATTCTCACCACTCAAGCTATGGGATTGCTAAAGAAATAGAGTTGGGGGCCCACAACGACCTTAGCTATGATTTGAGCAACACAATGGTCCCGAAAAACCACTTGATGATTATCGGTCAACACAAGAGTCTCAAGATCACAACTTTCACCATCTTAAACACAACGATTTGTTTTCACCATAAGATCAAAGGCAAATGTGTTAGGCCCAAGTGAAGCTTTTCTTGAGGCACCATTACTCACTAACTACTATTTACACAAAAGGCAAAAAAAAAACAGACTCAAACCCTTAAGAAGGTTGTCACACCATCCATCCTCGGGAAGAGCCACCCGGTTCACACAAATTCCACCTTTGGAAAGAACCGTGGCATTAAGAAAACCAAAGGCTTATTGCACGCAAAAATTCAAAACAAGAAGCTAGGAAAATAAAATAAGAAGCTATGAAAAGGAAAAATGCGGGAAGTAAAATGCGTAAAGTAGAATGAATATATACAAGAGGGGAATCACTCGAATATACATAAGGGGGAATGAATATATACATCAGAAAGTAACTTTATATACAGACCAAATGTACGAAATACGAAAAGTACTAGAATTGTAAAGTTATGTACATACCAAAAGAAAAAAAGAAGAAAGCCTAATAAAAATAGTATCAAATATGTACAGTCATCCAAATCCAAAATAGGGCTACCCCCTCAAATGAGAGCTATCATTGTCCGCAATGCTAACTAACCAAAAATAGCACAAATAGAAGGAGAAAGAGTAAAGAGAAACTCCCTACAGGCCCTCTGTCTGCATAGGATCCTGAGTATGGGTCCCGGGGTCTGTGGACTGCATGGGAGCCTATGACTGGTCCTCAGAACCCTGTGTCTCCATCGGGACCTGGATCTCCTTTGTAACTTGGGCCTGTACTGGCAGCTGTGGCTGACTCGAGGTACCTCCCTACAAGTCCGCCAACTCTATAACAATACCCTCAGTACTGAAAATCACTCTCTTCCTCTTTGGTGGCCTCTCTATCTCCGGCTCTGACTCAGGCTAGGCATCTGGGTCATGCAATAACAGGTCCAAAGGCAAATGGTCTGCCTTCATCTTATCTACATCCTCCCGTAACTTCTTCATAGACTCCTTGGAGGCACGTGTCTTCCTCAGCTTCTTAGTCTCCTTGGCAAGATCTTTTAGTGCCTTTCCATGATTGCCAACAGCGTCCAGAATCAATTTTTGGTTCTCAAGGATCTTATTATATTGCCCAAAAGCTCCTTGAGGGTGTCCTCTACGGACTGTGGGACCAATGGCGGAGGAGGTGCATCTTGGGCTGCCACCGTCGTAGAAAGGACAGACAACTTAGAAGTAGCTGCCTGCATCTAGTTGTTGATACTGGATAGGGTATGGCTCAGTCGGTGGGCAGTCAGAGGGTATGCCCGTGATGAAGGAATGCCTGGGGCTGTTGAAGTGAAGGGGCCTGGAGAAATGTCTAGGGTGGCTGAGTAGATGCCACTACAACCACTGGCTCTTCAGACTGGCCAATGGAAACATTGGCTTTTCCTTTGAAATTCTTGCTCTTGGGGTTGTCATCACCCTGAATGCTATACTAGGAGAACGGAGCCTTTGGCTTCACCTTTACATCAAACTTCCTCCCCTCTACCTTTTGGTCCTCAAAGTAAATAGTCAAGAAGTTGGGGAAAGGGTAGGATCTGTCTCCTTCATTCACCGCCCAGCTGATTACCCGTGGCATCACATTCCCGACGTTAATTGGGTACCCTGCCATGATTGAGGCCACCAGCACAGCACGACTGAGAGGAAGAGAGTTTTCGTGCAAGGTGGGGTCTATCCTGCTACACACGAATGTCTCCCAACCTTTAGCTTCAAAGTTTAATGTTCTCCTCAGAATCACCTTCCCTTCTTGCAACCAGTCTGGGGTGGTACCCGGGATTCCAAAATGTTCAGCTAGCCATGGACGAGCATCATCCCCCAAGTTCAACTTCTCAAAGTACTTCGACTCATCCCCATAATCGAAGTCAAGGTACCCATTTATTGCATTCCCATCAAAAAGCAATGTCAGATTCCGCACCTTAGTCGCTTTGGAGTCCTGTTTAACATAGGCAACATTAGTGTAAAACTCCTTGACTAGGTGCTCATTTGCCTCCGCCACCCGGCAATTGAAGTAGTCCCAGCCTTTTCTTTCTGTGAACTGTTTTAGCACATTGGGTTTGTCTGGCAGAAGATCTCTTTTGATGAACTTTCACTCCAGCATTAATTTCTTCTCAGGACACCATTCCCGGAATTTATGAAATGTCGGTTCACTCACAAACCGATCTTGCCATGCTTCAGGATTTCTTGTTCTCTCAATTCCCCCTGTTTGGGGTTCATCCCCTGCTTCTTCTTATTCGGAGTGCTCACCTGATAGTGAAGTTGTGGGTGAGGTGGAGTATTCATGATCACTCCCTGCAGCTGAGCCCTCAGATGACTCAGAATGTGCTGATGCTTGGGTAGGAGGGGAGACAGAAGGTTCATTTGTCAATCTGAACCTCTTCGGAAAGTCTGGGACAAACTCTGGTACTGACTCTGAATCAGATGCTTCTCCGGAGGGTGCATACTCACTTCCCGATTGGGAAGCATCCAAGGCTTTGATTGTTTTTCTGGTGGTTTTTATGGCTTTTCGAACTTGGGGGGCTAATTTGATCATCCCTTTGCCTCTCCCCCGGGAGGATTCTCCCTTTCCGCTTGGTTTTCGACCACCACCTCTTGATTGAACCATAATCTGCAAGTTGAAATCATGTAAATTTTGTTAGTGGCCAAGCAGTGGATAGATTAGTGAACACAAAGGTAGCAGGTATTTGGAGTTGGAGTTGCAGAAGTTGCAGACCGCAGACCGCACAAAATGCACTGCAGTCTGCATTAAGGCATCGCTGACCGCACAAAAACAACTGCGCTCCGCATTAAGGTGGGGTTCAGACTACCCACACCCTGAAAAAGGTCACCGTGGACCGCACAAAAAGAGTTGCGGTACACACTGAGGTGGGGTTCAGAATACCCACTCTCTGAAGATGATCATCGCGGACCGCACAAAAAGAACCACGGTACGCATTAAGGCACCGCGGACCGCATAAAAAGAACCGCGGTCCGCACTGAGGTGGGGTCCAGAATACCCACTCTCTGAAGATGATCATCGCGGACCGCACAAAAAGAACCACGGTACGCATTAAGGCACCGCGGACCGCATAAAAAGAACCGCGGTCCGCACTGAGGTGGGGTCCAGAATACCCACTCTCTGAAGATGATCATCGCGGACCGCACAAAAAGAACCGCGGTCCGCATTAAGGCATCGCGGACCGCACAAAAATGCACTGCGGTCCGCGGTCCTCATCTGGGACTCTTGTGATACTAAAGCACCGCGGTTCGCACAAAAGCACCGCAGACCGCACAGAGTCCCATCCTATGGTTTCAATATTTATTTTAATTCAAGTTTAAATGCACATGTTATTGATACCGTAGGTATTTAATCAGTGTAATTAATTAAAATGGGTCTAAATTAAGCATTGTGAAACAACCCCTACACATGATTAATGGATTAAAGAAGAAAAATGGGAGAAAGAAAAAGAAAAACTACTAATTAAACAAGAAAATACAAAATTAAGAAGTTAGGGGGACAAAATTAAACTTACTAGATGTAGGATGATGATGAGATGAATGAGATGATATTAGCAAGGGTGATGCACAGTTAAATTTTTACTGCTGAGATAGCAAGGAGCGAAAATTGTAAAATGAGGCCCTTAGGCCCTATTTATAGAATTTTGGCCTGGGACCCACGTTACTTACCCCCACCGCGGACCGCACAAAATGACCGCAGTCCGCGATGCTAAACTTTGCTGGGATTGGGCACTTGCTTAACGCGGACCGCACAAAAACAACCGCGGTCGCAGTGGTCCACTGCGGACCGCACAGAATGGCAGTGCGGCCGCAGTGGCAACTTCAGAGAGTGAATTTTGGCGAGACAGCTTTGCGGGCCGCACAAAATGCACCGCGGTCCGCATTGCAAACTTCAGAGAGCTATTTTTCCAACTTAGCCCTGTGTGGTGCATCAAAATAATCCTACAACATCACACAACTAGTTAGTCCAAATACAGATCCTACACTACAAAGAAAATCAAAGAAAAACAAAAAGAAAAACACATGGGTTGCCTCCCAAGAAGCGCCTGATTTAACAACGCGGCACGACGCAGGTTACCCTCAATTCACTTAAGATGGAGAAATGACATCACATGGCTGTCATCAATCTTGCCCAGGTAGTGCTTGACCCTGTGCCCATTAACTCTGAAAATCTCCCCACTTTTGTTCTTTAGATCAAGTGCACCAAACGGAGTCACAAACACAACTTCAAAAGGTCCACTCCATTTTGACTTAAGCTTTCCCGGAAATAGACGTAACCAAGAGTTGAACAAGAGAACCAAATCACATACTTTGAACTCCTTGCCACGCGCATATTTATCGTGAAAGTACTTCATTTTGTCCTTGTACAAGGACGAACTGGAGTAGGCATGGAACCTGAATTCATCAAGTTCATGAAGCTGCTCCACACGAAGATTGGCTGCCACTTCCCATTCAAGATTCAACTTTCTCAAGGACCACATGGCCTTGTGCTCTAACTCAACCGGTAGATGGAAAGCTTTTCCAAACACCAACCAGTACAGTGACATGCCGATCGGGGTCTTGTAAGCAGTCTTATAAGCCCATAGAGCGTCATCCAACTTCTTTGACCAATCAGTCCTATTTGCATTGACCGTCTTTGATAATATATTCTTGATTTCCCTGTTTGAGACTTCAACTTGGACACTCTCTTGGGGATGATAAGGAGTGAAAATTTTATGATTTAAACCATACTTTGCAAGCGAAGTGTAAAAAGCTCTATTACAAAAATGCGACCCCCTATCACTAATGATTGCACGAGGCGTGCCAAACCTTGTAAAAATGCTCTTCTTGAGAAATGCAATAACACTCCGGGACATATTGTTGGGTAGAGCCACGACTTCAACCCATTTAGAAACATAGTCAACTGCCACGAGAATGTATGTGTTCCCACAAGAGCTAACATACGGGCCCATAAAATCGATACCCCGTACATCAAAAATATCCACTTCGAGAAGGGTATTGAGAGGCATCTCATCTTTCTTCGAAATTCCCCCAACTCTCTGACATTCGTCACATCTCTTGACTAAGTCACTGGCATCTTTGTACAATGTAGGCCAAAAGAAACCACAACTAAACACCTTTGAAGCAGTCCTTGCCCCTCCATGATGACCACCATAAGGTGAGGAGTGGCATGACTCAAGAATCAACCTTTGTTCTTCTTCTGGTACACATCGCCGGATGACACCGTCAGTGCAAATCTTGAATAAGTATGGTTCATCCCAATAGAAATCCTTGCTATCCCTCCTAAGTTTCTTCATTTGGTTGGAAGAGAGCTCAAGAGGAACAACACCAGTGACAAGATAGTTGGCAATGTTTGCGAACCATGGCATTTCTTGCATTGACACAGAAAGAAGTTGTTCATCAGGGAAACTGTCATCAATTTCAAGCCCCATCACAAGGTCGACCTTGTTCCTCCAATTGGGAGAGATGGTCGGCCACTTGGTTTTCACTTCCATTTCTATCAATTATCTCCAAGTCGAACTCTTGAAGTAACAACACCCACCGCATGAGTCTCGCTTTGGAGTCCTTTTTTATCAGTGCCGCATGGTCGGTGTGAACTATGACCTTGGAACCCATAAGATAAGGACGAAATTTCTCCGTCGCAAAGACTATTGCCAATAACTCCTTCTCGGTGACAGTGTAGTTCATTTGGGCCGAGTTCAATGTTTTGCTAGCATAATAGATGGGGTGAAAGATCTTGTTCACCCTTTGGACTAAAACCGCTCCCACAACCACATCACTAGAGTCACATATTAGCTCAAAAGGAGAGATCCAATCGGGTACGGTGATAATTGGCGTGGAAGTGAGCTTTTGCTTCAATAGCTCAAATGCCTTCATACAATTGTCATCAAAGTTGTACTTGTCATCTTTCTCTAGCAATTTGCAAAGAGGATTTACCACCTTTGAGAAGTCCTTAATGAAACGCCGGTATAACCCCGCGTGCCCAAGAAAACTCCGAACTCCCTTTACCGAAGTTGGAGGTGGCAATTTAGAAATCACTTCAATCTTCGCCTTGTCTACTTAAATTCCAATCCTCGAGATTTTGTGGCCCAACACTATCCCTTCTTCCACCATAAAATGGCATTTTTTCCCAATTTAGCACTAGGTTGGTTTCTTCACAACGAGTTAGGACTTTGTCAAGATTAATCAAGAATTAATCAAAGGAGTCACCAACTACGCTGAAGTCATCCATAAACACCTCGAGGAAGTATTCAACCATATCAGTAAAGATTGACATCATGTACCGCTGAAATGTGGCGGGTGCATTGCAAAGTCCAAAAGGCATCCTGGAGAAGGCAAATGTACCATACGGACACGTGAAGGTATTCTTTTCTTGGTCCTCCGGGGCAATCAAGATTTGGTTATAGCCTGAATACCCGTCCAAGAAGCAATAGAAATCCCTGCCCGCAAGCCTGTCAAGCCTTTGGTCCAAGAAAGGCAAGGGAAAATGATCCTTGCGAGTCACGTTGTTTAACTTGCGGTAATCCATGCATACCCGCCAACCTGTGACCGTTCTTGTTGGAATAAGTTTATTTTTGTCATTTTGGACCACTGTCATGCCACCTTTTTTTGGAACACACTAGACCGGAGAAGTCCAAGCACTATCCGAGACTAGGTAGACAACCCCTGCGTCAAGACACTTGATTATTTCCTTCTTCACTACTTCTTGCATTGCTTCATTGAGCCTCTGTTGGTGTTCTATGGAAGGCTTTGCTCCATCCTCAAGAATGATTTTGTGGATGCAAAATGCGGGGTTTATTCCCCGAATGTCAACAAGTGTCCATACTATGGCCTTCTTCCTCCTCTTTAGCACTTTTAGAGTGAAGTCTACCTGCAATTGGGTTAGGCAAGATGAAAATATAATAGGTAAGGTACAAGAGGGACCAAGATATTCATACCTGAGGTGTGGTGGAAGTGGCTTCAACTCCAATGTAGGTGGCTCTTCAATTGAAAGCTTTGTCGGAGGAGTTTTCCGATTCTCCAAGTCCAAGGATAGCTTTCGGGGACCATAGGAATAAGAACCCATGCCTTGTAGGGCATTGGTACTCTCAATTAAGCCATCAACCACAATGTCATCATGGTTCAATAAAGCTTCCTCCACTGGATCTTCAACATTTATCATAGATCTTGCATCATCAATAATGACCTCGGTGACAAGGTCCATGAAAGAACATACTTCTGTGCTATTGAGTTGCTTCATTGACTTGCAAATATGGAACACAACCTTTTCATTGCCCACCCGTAAAGTGAGCTCACCGGCCTCCACGTCAACTAAGGCCTTCCCCGTTGCAATGAAGGGCCTTCCCAAGATGATGGGAACTTCATAATCCACTTCGCAATCCAAGATAACAAAGTCCGCCGGCCAAATGAACTTGTCAACCCGCACCAATACATCATCAATGATTCCTAGAGGCCTTTTCATAGTTCTATCTGCCATTTGAAGACGCATAGAGGTAGCCCTAGGTTGACCAATCCCCAATGTTTTAAAGACCGAATATGGCATCAAGTTTACGCTAGCTCCGAGATCATACAAAGCCTTAGCAAAATCCGCACTCCCAGTTGTACTAGGAATGGTAAATGCCCCGGGGTCTTCAAGCTTGGGTGCCATTGAGTGCATTATGGCACTCACTTGGTGAGTCATCTTTATATTTTCTCACTCCATAGATCATTTCTTCGTGACCAATTCTTTCATGAACTTGGCATACTCGGGCATTTGCTCTAAAGCTTCAACCAAAGGGACATTGATGGAAAGACTCTTCATCATGTCGATGAATTTCTTGAATTGATTCTCTTGATTTTGCTTCGCCGACCTTTGAGGATATGAAGGAGGGATCCTAGGAAATGGTGTCTTGGTTTTTGGGACCACCGGTTCCGGCATATCATTCACGTGTTCCCTAGACGGGTTCACGCCCCTTTGCAAATCCTCCCCATTATCATGAATGTCAATTCTCACCTCACTAGTAGTTGGCTCTTCCACCACTTGCTCAACCTCAACTGGTAACTCATCATTTGGTAATTCATCATCATAAAAAACAATTCTCTTTTTTCTAGAAGAACTCGCCTCACCGCCTATTCCACTTCTTGTGGTCACCTCCATGGCGTGACCGGTATTGTTGTTGTTCCCACCCTTGGGGTTCACCACCATATCACTCGGCAGTTCTCCCTTTGGGCGTGTGTTCAAGGCGTGAGAAATTTGGCCCATTTGTACTTCAAGATTTCTAATGGAGGTGTTGTGGGAAGCCAATTGAGCATCGGAGTCCGCATTGCGCTCCATCATTTGCTTGAACATTTTTTCAATTCTTCCCATGTCATTACGTGATGAGCTTTGGCCTTGAGCTTGGTACGGGGGTGGATTTCTTGGTTGTTGGTACATCGGGGGCCTTTGAAAGCCCGACCCCCGGTTACCATTACCACCCCAATTGTTGTTGTTACTGCCTCCGCTCCAATTGTTATCATTATTGCTCCCCCATTGTTGGTTGTTGTTGTTCCCCCAGTTTTGTGAATTGTTGTTATTGTTCCAATTGCGTTGTCTTTGATTACCCCAATTTTGATTTTTCCCTTGGTTGTTCCAGTTTTGATTGTTGCTTTGATTGTTCCCTTGGCTTTGATAATTATTAGCATACATGACATCCTAATCTTGATCATCATATGAATCTTCTTGGCTATACCCACTTGGTCCTTGGTCACCTTGATCATTATTACTTTGCATTGGATTTCCCCGAGGTCTCCTTTTGTTCACCAACACATTCACTCCCTCCATGGCATTTACTTGCTTCGGCCCTTGTAATTGTTGAAGTTGTGCCTTGGCAAGTTGGTTCACAGTGGTAGTGAGCTCGGTAATTGCTTGCCCATGTTCTTGAAGTTCTTTGTGAAGACCATTAACACCAGAATCACTCTGAGGTACGTTTTCTCTACTCTTCCATGTTAACGATGTGTCAGCCATCTCATCTAAGATCTCACATTCCTTGGGGTAAGTCAACTTCATGAAATTTCCACCGGCCAATTGATTGACCACATATTGATTGACGGTGTTTATGCCCCGGTAGAAGGTCTGCTGAATCATGGCTTCAGTCATGTCATTGTTTGGACATTCCTTTATCATGGTCCGTTAGCGCTCCCAAATCTCATGCAAAGGCTCATTTGGCTCTTGTTTGAAAGACAATATTTCATCTCTAAGCGCTGCCATGTGATTGGGAGAGAAGTATTTTGCAATGAACTTGTCTGCTAGCTCGTCCCATGTAGATATGGAGTGGTTAGGAAGTCTTTCGATCCAATTAAGTGCCTTTTCTCTGAGAGAGAAAGGGAAACAACCTAAGCCTCAAAGCATCTTTTGAGACATTCGTCTGCTTACTTCCCCAGCATGTATCTACGAATCCCTTCAGATGCTTGTAATCATTTTGGTGGGCGGCTCCGGTGAAATAGCCCCGCTGCTCCAAGAGTGTCAGCATCACATTTGTTATTTGAAAATTTCCCGCCCGGATTCTAGGCGGGACAATAGCACTGGCTTACCCCCGTTTGGAAGGACCCGAGGGGCTGCTCTAGGAGGTGAAGGCGGGGAAGGGTCTAGAATGTCCTCAATAATATTGGCATGTCAGCCCCGTCTGGGAGGTGGTACTTGGTTTATTTCATCTTCTTGGTTGTCATATACCTCCTCCCCCGGAATGATGTTTCCCAAAGGATCCGCCATTAGAACCTGAATTGATTCAACACACACGTTAACAGAAAAAGGAAAGAAATACACTTAACACCATTATTCACGTAGATAATCAACACCGTATAACTCCCCGGCAACGGCGCCAAAAAGTGATCGGCGCCCACCTACACTACTAAATAGTAGCAAGACGAGGGTCAATGCAGCTTTTACCCGAACGCGTCGGGATCGAATCCACAGGGAGTTACGATTGTGGGAGTTGAGTTCCTAAGTGATCTAGTAGTGTATCGTGCTCTTAATTGCACTTTTCATACTTTTGGTTTTATATTAGAACTACGGTTTAGACTAATTGCAAATAGTTAATTAACTAACTAATGTCTTTTTAGGTATTTTCTTAATAGATAACGAGGACTAGGGCTATGACTTTCTCCTAGCTGAGTACTCAACGGGATTCCAATACCTAAGGCAAAGATATCATAAAGGGAATTGTGATATAGCCAATGCACGGGATTACCCACTCTATACCTGTAACGACCCGACTGGTCGTTTTGAGAGTTTAAGCTCCGTTTAGTGGTATAAGGTCATAATCAGCTCCACATTATGTATATCGATTTGTGTGCATGGTTAGATCCAGTTACCGGATAATCCAGAGTCGAATTATTGGGAGAATTTTCAATTTAGAAGTTAAAATGAAGAAAGTTGACCGGAGGTTTGACTTTTGAGTAAACGATCTCGGAACGAGTTTTGGTTGGCGCTAATAGCTTCGTGTGATTATTTTGGACTTAGGCGTGCTTCCGGAATTGGAATTGGAGGTCGGTAGAGCAAAATGAGGTGAATTGGCGATTCCGGCCGATAGGTGAAAGGTCGATATCAGGTTCGGAATGGAATTCCGGGAGTGGCTGAAGGTCTGTTGTGCTATTTGGGACTTTTCTGCAAAATTTCACGTCGTTCCGGGTTGATTTGATAGGTTTCGACGCGAATCTTGATATTTGAAGTTTTGGAATTTCTAAGTTTTGATTTTTGGTTTGATTCATTGTTTTGGTGTTATGTGATGTGTTTTGAAACCTCGAGCGAGTATGTGTTAGGTTACATGACTTGTGTGTAGGATTGGACGGGGTCCCGGGGACCTCGGGTGTGTTTCGGATGGGTGTCAGGTCCATTTTCCCTATTTTTGAACTGCTGAAACTTCCTTCTGGTTTCCTTCTATGCGATCGCAACAATGGGCCCGCGATCGCATAGTGTAAGTTTGGGCAGCCCAGTTTTTCCTCTTCACGATCGCATAGTCTCATTCGCAATCACACAGTTCGAAGACTTCACTCTACGCGATCGCATTCTCAAGTCTGCGATCGCAGAAGTATATTTTCCTCTTCTTCGCGATCGCATACGCTAACTCGCGATCGCATAGGTAATTCCTCTGGGCAGTGGCTTTCTCCTCTTCGCGATCACATAGAATCATTTCAGGCCTATAATATTTTCCTCTACGCGATCGCAAACGTATTTCCGCGATCGTGGTTCATTAAACACCTAGGCAGATTATAAAATTCCAAAAACGAGGGTTTAGCCATTTTTATCACATTTTGAGTTCTAGAGCTCGGTTTTGGGCGATTCTTTGAGGGTTTTTCACACAAATCAAATGGGTAAGTGTTCTTCCACCTTAATTAATTATATTTCACTAATTAGTTCTTATTTTTATCATTTAAATTGTGTTTTGGGTTGGGGAAATTGTGGGTTTTGAAAGAAAACTTCATAAACGAAATTTCATGATTTAAATGACCAAATGACATCGGATTTGGATAAATTTAGTATGGGTGAACTCGTATCGGAATGGGTAATCGGAATTTGTAAAATTTGTCGGGTTCCGAGGCGTGGTCCTGGGGGTCGACGTTTGGGTCGATCTTTATAAATTAGCAAAGATTGAAACTTTATTATTCGGAATCATTCATTATACGTGTTATGTGCTTTTCGAAGTTGTTCTAGTTGGTTTGAGCCGTCCGGAAGTCTTTCCGCCCGAGGAGGCTACCTTTGAGTATTCCGGTGGTCGTCTTTGAGGTAAGTATCTTGCCTAACCTTGTGTGGGGGAAACTACCCCTTAGGATTTGAGTCTTCTATGTTGATTGTAGTCCGTGTATGCAAGGTGACAAGTGCGTACTCGGACTTATGTGCAATTAGATTTACCTTCCAGGATTTTAGGTCCTTATATTCCCCGCGTATGAACTGCAAATTGTTATATCTCGATCCTTGATTGCTAGCTTCGTCTCTCCTTGATAAATTAGAAGTTGATTGCTTGGTGTTTCCTTGCTTCTTATTTGCAGACCTTGCTTTTCTTACCGTTACGCTATAGTTTTCTTCATACTCTGCTTATTTGATTAAGATCAGTATGATCTCGCCCCATAATTGTTTAGCAGTAATTGGTATATCTATACCTTGGTGTCAAGCATGCCCGTGAGTCGTATATCGTGAGTTACGTGATTCCCCTCCCTTAAGTGCTTTTTAGGATTAATTGGGTAACTCCCTATGTTAGTGACATTACTTAGGGGTTTCCTACCTATGGAATATTCGTTCGAGTTGAGTTTATCCGGTGAAGTTAATTGTCTAGGTGAGATTGGTTATAGCCGTTTCCCTTGTCGGGATGATTGGTTCTGTATTTATTGACTTGAGTATTTCAAATCGTCGCTTTAATTGTTAGATTTTCCCCTCGTTACATTGTTTCACTAATACTTGGTTTTTCCCCTAAAGTGATATTCTTATGAGTGAGTTTTGCCACTATTGGATTGCAGTTCTCGTGTTGAACTTATCGTCGCACCTTGCATTGTGCCTTCCTGTTTTGCTGGGGTGTTCATTGTGGCTTGTGCAATTTTTTGCTGTGATCTGGTTGTTTTCTTTCGGCGCCTTGCATTGCATTGAATACAGGGATTGCGGGCATAGACCTGAGCCTTTCCCTCATCCTGCATTGCATACAGGGATTGCGGGCATAGACCTGAGCCTTTCCCTCATCCTGCATTGCATACAGAGATTGCGGGCATAGACCTGAGCCTTTCCCTCATCCTGCATTGCATACAGGGATTGCGGGCATAGACCTGAGCCTTTCCCTCATACTGCATTGCATACATAGGGACTGCGGGCAGAGACCTAAGCCTTTCCCTTACATTGCATTGAGTAGTTGCATTGGGACTGCGGGCTTAGACCTGGGACTTTCCCCTGCA